>CM046863.1:4633349-4823876 GCA_025617745.1 Heliocidaris erythrogramma
ATATAGCCAGTTTGATGCACATGATGAATCTCTATTAGGCATATAAAAAAGTGCCATATGATAAAAAATGATTTAGGGCCTTTTGCAAGTAAGCTCTTCATTTTCGACTTTTCAATGTAAGTGTACAGAGTAATAAATGAACAAAATAATGTACATGTACACGTATTGTTAACACATAGCCATGGCCATTTTCTCAGAGAAGACCTGCATCACAAAGCAATGTGCTTCCATTTTGTGTTAAGTTGTGTTAAGTCAGAGTTCCAAAAGTTCTGTAAAGAAAATCTAGATTATGTTTATACTCCGCAATTACAGTAATCTTTTCCATTATTGTAAATTATTTTTCATTTTGTCACCTTACAAAGGAGGGCATTTACTGATCGTTTCATAGGTGTAAACATGTAATGATGGCGCTGGAAAGGGAAAAAATGGTATAACCCCCCCCCCCCCCCCCCGACACGCAACACAAGCACACCAGCCCACACTCCCTCACACACTTGACACATACTTGTACACATAAATACACATACATATACAATCGGACTCATTTTAGGACATTCTAAAGGTGTTTTTTTTTAATATTTCCTCAGTATTCCCTCCTTCAAAAGTGGAGGAATGTATACCCCCCCCCCCCGGATTTACGCCCGTGCTTATATCACATCATGTTGTTTATAGAAAAAACACGATCGCAAAGGCTTTTCAAAAAAAAAACACACCCTAATAGACATTTTCAATAGCCTAGCCGATACAGCCTACTGAAATGACAAACATAATAATGCAAATGCTGTGTTTAAAAGGTTGTTTATACAACCTTTTAATATTCAAACAAATTGTAAACAACTGTCTGCATAAACAGCGTTTTTTCTACGTACACAATAGGGTACTGAAATTGCATTCTATATACCGTAAGTTGATTTCTCGAAAGACTTTGGGGACGTGTAAAAAGTTGTAGGAAATATATTACCCTTCTAAGCATACTAAACATTCCAACTTTAAATGATTATACGCATGACAATTAATCATTATCAAAAAATTAAACGAATTTCCTATTAGTCCTTTACGTTTCTGCTCCTTACTGTTTTTGTTAAAAGTGAGAAAAACCTGCAATTTTCAACAGCAAAAAATCTATGGTAACATATAGTAGTTCTTAGATATTTAGAATACTCTAACCTTGACATTGATAAAAATTGACCATCATATGTATATCTTGGTGGAGCAATGTGTGACTGAAAATATCTAGTCTTTATTACAAGCAATGCGCTGACTACATAAAATTGCAAATGCATATAGGCTAAAGTAAGAAGCTTTCATCAAAAATGGTTATAGCTTTGCCAGGCATGCGGGATGGCAACTGCTATTGTTTTCTTCCAACATCACTTGAAGCCATGAGAGAAATATACAAATCGGTTTATGCGCCAATATGTTCAATATCGTCAACGTGTTTTTCTCCCCTCACACTTGGTTGCAGAGAGTGATTTGACCTTCTATGAGAAGAAAAGTTTTGGGCTGATTAAATTCACATTTTAGTAATCATGTACACTAGCGGATCCAGGGGGGGGGGGCGAATCGGCCGCGGCCCCCCCCCCCTATTGGCGACGAAAAAAAAAGAAAAGGGAATTATGGAGGAAAGAGGTCCTTACCCCCCCCCCCCCCCCCCCCCCCCCCCCCCCCCCCACTGAGCGACTTTTCGAGAAGCTGGCGAGACCCCAAAAATACGGGTCTACCTTTTCAAAAACTTTCATTTTTTGCGGCCCCCTCTTTTATTCAATCCTGGATCCGCCCCTGCATGTAACTGAAAAGTTAAGTAATGATTCGCTTTAAAAGAAAGGTAGTTCCATATGAATGTCATCATCTCCAAACACGTAAAAGCCAAGCTTCCGGAACAACAAACAAACAGTCGCTTGAATGGGAAAATAAATTCTTCCTCCTCATGATTATCAGCGCTGACTAATCCGACAAGCCTTTCTGCATCTGTGTACAAGAACTAAAACTTTTGATTTGAAATAAAATCTGAATAGAATAAGTATTCTACTACTATAGTCTTGCAAGGAAAATTTAGCAAGAAAACAAGTTATTCGTCTTCTTGCAAGTTATTGTTAATTGGAATATCTGTAGAGGTAAATAAAATAAAAATGTATGGAAAACCTTAAAAAGGCGATTCCTGTAGATTCATCAATACGAACAATATCGAACAGCAATGTTTAGAGTGCAAAGGTTTTCTTAATCTTTAGAGATGTTGCGATTAATTTAATTGCGCTGAACATTAGTATTATGCTAAGGTAAAATGTGTCCAATAGCACTACTTATTCGTGAATATATATTTATTTAGGAACCAGTCGAAGGGCAAAATTATTTCGTGGTTTTGATAAGCTGCATCTGTAGTTGTAAATGAAATAATTTTTCATTAATTTGACTTGACTGGGTTTGACATAGTTAACTATAGAAAAAATCAGATCAGTGTTCACTTCATTTATTCATTTTATTCTATGTTATTACAGAAATATTACACTGTCTGAAAAAGAAATAGAAAAAGCCCTTGGTTTACCTGTAACTTGGAGACCATAATGCAAATTGTTATAACCCGTATTCCTGTTTTCTCAGTCTACAAATACAAACACAACAGGAGTAAAAAATCATTTTAAAATCAATTAATAATCATCATTGTTGTGTGTTATAATATACAAATGCAACGATAAGATACGAATGCCCTTCAACGAATTATTCATATGTCGTATTCATATTTCAAATAAATACCGTCAAGCTTCTGTGCACATAATTTACCTGAAGTATTCATCTCGATGACAATCTACAGAGCGAAATACCTTTATTAACTCTGTTGAAAATGTAGGAATTGCCTGTTCACATGTGCAACCTACATGTACAGCTGCATAATAGACACAGTCAAGGCCCTCAAAGCCCTTAGATCTACATCACAAACAAAATGTGCTTTTAATTGTGTGTTGAATTGTCAGAACGCCGGGAATTCAGTAAAACAAGTTCAAACACATAAAATGACTAAAATGTCAATTTGCCATAATGTATAACTCAGTAGGATCTTTTTCTCTTTGGGAGGACCTATATCTACAATGTATTTTGAGTACTGTCCCGAGGGAAAAGGGGCGAGGAGAAAACTGGAATTTAATATTTCGGTGTACGACAACAGGCAGACCGTGAATACGTCACAATCGATTCACCAAATTGCCAATTTGAGATTCGCATAGATGGGGTGATCTCGTTTTCCAAACATTCATAACTTTCTTATTCTTTGTCCGATTTCTTTCAAACTTTCACCGTCCTGTTTCTCTTATTTTTTCCTTTAACACAGACAAGCTTTTAACACTGGTTGGATTGCCCTTGAACAGTTTATTTTCATAAGTCACCTACAAAAATATATACCGAAGGAGAGTATTAATTTATGCATGTAGCTTCACAAGGGTGCAAAGATGGCCCAGGGAGGAGAGAGATGGGAGGGATATTATTCACCACCCCTTCTACCCCACCCCCACACTTACACCGAACAATCTACTTCAATTGTAGAATCAGTGTGTATTTCGAATGAATGCCAACTCAAACTTATACGTTGAAAATTGATGGTTGCTATTATTGTTATTTTATTAAGACACAAACCAACATTGAATGAATGGGACGTCACACTGGATGAAAATTGGCTTGTTATGATAGGTGAAACGATGATTTCTAAGAAAAGGAAAACACATTCACAAGAATATTTCATGGCAAAGCGGATGACGTCATCGTTGCTGCATTCGCTGGCAGCTGTATTACAGCCTGCAGACAATTGAGGGCCAAGTGCATGTGGACCACTTAATGTGTGGACCCTTGTATTTTGGGGTAACAATAACTATTGCCACGTCATTATGTTGTAAATACAAACACACACACACACATGCAACACACATGCAACACACATACACGCACACGCACAAAGCTTTGCCTATCCAGACTATTACGCCTCTATGCCTGTGAATTCTAAATGCAAATTATCGACAACATGCACAACAACGAGGCTTTATAAATTGGATTTTTAGTGCTTATAAGTTTAAATTATACCCACTTCATCCTCCCTCACATTTATTGTTTCTTTTCTCTTTTTTTTATTCTGAAAAGAAGAATGAAATAAAATCGAAGCTCTCTTCTGTTATTTTCTCAGTTTTGCTTATCTCGTATTAACCGAGAGTTACATTTCATTTTCACAACCCTTGTTTACAACTTTTATGGACCGTTGAGGGTATGTCGCCGCCACGCAATGCGTCACACGCTCTTAAGTTTTTGCTGGCATTATAAATCACAAAATTATTCCTTCTTGTCCTAAAGTACTATATTATATTCTGATAGTAATCAATCGAACGGTACAAACACATTGTTTGATATCGACATAGAAATGATAGAGTGTAGGATAATTTAAACTTTGATAAATCATAATTATAATTGTACATGAAGCTAGATATTTTCAATTATCTATTTCTTCAATTTCCACACATCTTTATGGTAATGAATTAATGTTTTCACTACTATATTACATTCCTAGTTCGCTTTTAATAATGTTGTCTTGTATATTTTTCTGTATCTTTTGTTCAATATCTACGTCTTACTAAGGTCGTTTCTTGAAATGTCTAATAAGAAACTTGATATGCATGTACATAACAGTTTTGGAAGTTTCTTTCACGAATGATTCACCAAAAAATGTGTGTTTTTTGTCTTTGTTTCTGGGAAGTCACATGCAATGCACCTCGTTTGGTGCAAGTCGATTTTTACACTCACGCAAACGATGCCTCCTGTTCATCCAAGCGTGAACATATACCACATAAAAATGGTACCAAATGACGCAGGATAAAATACTTTTTACTTTTAATGTATAATAATTTTTCATTCAAAGCCAGGTTCGAGTAGAATATGCATGCATAGACCTAGAGGGAGCGATTTGATCTTGCCATGTTTCTGTGGTTTAATACTCACAGAAATTAAGGCCATGAAAACATAATGTGCATAAAATAGCGGTAGGTCCCAGTAAAGGATGCAAAAATGAGGGGGGGGGGGGAATTTATTATCATTTCCTGTTCAGGGGGATTATTGCCCCCTTATATGGGTCTTGGGAAGACAGACGGATTGACTTTTCCCAACTATGTAGCTCAGCTAGGTGGTAACTAGCCATTGCTTGCCTTCTGGTTGAGTCAGCGTGGGTGAAATTAATGAATAGATCATGGCTTTTGTAAGGATACTTTACATAATACTTTGTGCAACACTGACAGTATTTTATGTCTAGTTTTGCAACTACGAAGTTGCCAACTACATTAATGTTCATGAAACCTTAAAAAAAAATCTTGCCAATTAGTATCAAACTAGGGAAGTTGACAACTAGAGAATTGACTGCTGTGCTCTTGGGTAGATTAGACTTGGTGGAAAGGGAAGAATGTTGTAGTTTGTATACTCTGCCAGGCCAAGTTCCATAGAGCACGGCTTCAGTTTCCAAACTATTAACAGTTACTGATCGATGCCTTTACTTAAAAGGTTTGAACAAATGATTTAGGAATCCCACATGGCTGTAGTCAAACTTATAGTCTTCCACATTTTTCTTTATTTTCTACTTTTCCTTCCTTTTCTCTCTTTTTTTTTCTCTTTCTCCTTTATAGCGTCCATTTTCAATTTTTTCTCAGTTTTCTTTTCTTCTATTTCCCTATTTATACCTTTCGTACATTCTTGTCTTCTTCTTTTTTGTCAGATGGGTTCAGTGTTTTAAGGATATTGTTCCTCACACATATCTACCTAAATGGAAACCAGTGGATGTCTTCTCGTCCAAATACTAGTATGTCCCCGACAAATGTGTGAGGATAATGCAACGTGCAGAAAGTCACACAATACATTATTTTATTCTTAATGGGGGAGGGGGGCAAGTTTGAAATTTAATTTTTCAGAATTACTGAAACAAGACGATTTATTTTCTCTTTGTGGTGATGGTATTATCATAGTTTATATAATGTTAGATAAAGTCATTTTCTTGGAAAATCTACAGAAAATCCGCATAATATGTATGTGTGATCGATATCTCTTCCAAAATATATATACCCTCTTCATTTCTCCCGCAAATCTCTTCCATGAAATTCTGGCCATGTCCTTCCTCTGATGATTGGCGAACTTTTCAATTTCCTGGAGTTTAATATACATGTATTAATTTCAACAAACAGGCACGTGTACCTCATATATTATGTTCATAATCGAGATAACCTACTACCTAAATCATGTAAATGGATTAAACAACTGTTTATCTTGTAATCTTATCATTTTAGTGTTACATTTCATTGTGAACAACCACTTAGAGATACTGAATACACTACTGCTGTCATGATAACATATTTGCTATCATAAACCATTATGCAATTTTGCTGGCATCATACATGACAACAGCTGCCGTATTGGGTTCTTTCCCCTTATTTTTTCCAATTCCTCAAGCTGTTGAGCGACTTTCGGAGTGCTGGCGAAAAAAAAACAACAGCAGATTATTGGATGGCTGGGGGAAAAAAATCTCTTCACTCCAATCCCCCCCCCCCCCCCCATCTCACCACCCCACCCCACTGAGCCACTTTTCGAGAGCTGGCGACAAAAAAAATCACTCAAAAGCATTATTTCTAATAGATTTACGATGCGGATTAGGGGGGCTTAATCTTTAAGGATCCTGATTTTTCTTCATTTTTCCCCTTTTTTATCTTTCTCTCTTTTGCGTTTTTGTGCCCCCTCGAAATGCCGCCCTGGGCCGTCCCCTCCCCCCCCCCCCCCCCCCCCGCCACCCGTAGATACGCCACTGTACTTAGATGTAGGTATAAATTTTTCCACCATTACTTGCTTTTTAACGTAGAAAGTTTTAAAAGGTCCATGAATACGGCAGCCAAACATATTAATTCAAAAGGAAAGGCGTAACAGTGTCAGTGTAGTATGATATCCGTCATAATATTAAGAATCCACTGATGTATTTCATCTTTTACACAAGTTGCGCCTTGAGCATTTGATCATCAAGTGGATTCGGCGCCTTATAAATCTTATATGTTATAAACCAGCTGAAAAGTGGTTAGTAGGTCCTAGAGACCAACATTACATGTCTCTTGGACTGTCAGTGTCGTGGTTGGTTGGTCTTGTGGTTTAGCTCCTCCCTCTTATCAGAGAAGATTTGGAACACAAGCTTCTCATCTCTCCTCTAGTAAAGTTCAATGCACCTAACGTGAACTACTTGTATCAAGCACATTTATGCGTCTAATAAATTATGGTTTGAAGTTTTCAAGAGAGCCTATTTATCAAAAGTATGAAGCGAAAGTGATTATTTTCCAAGTTTTATAACAAATAGTGCTTTTCTAGTGTTCACTTGAGCGTTTCATTTCATTGTGAACAACCACGCTATATCACTAAAATCATAGAGGCAAACATGCTCTCATAAATAATCATATAATAGTGCTGGCATCATACATTACACAAGCTGTCATGTTATTGTCTGTCTCATTATTATCTCAATATTTTAAAATTCAAATTAACTCTTTCAGTGCCGATGTCAAATATATGTGACAGATAGACTTATCATTTTCATTCACCAATTGCTCGACCACAGGAAATGTTTATGGTGGTCAATATAATATGAGCATAAATCAAGCATTCTAAATATACTAGCAGAAGCAGCCCGTGGACATCCACCGGCGCTAGCTGGGTTTACGATTAATCACCGTACCGTATATTTGTCACAATAATCAAGTTATTTTTACCAAGAAGTATTTACAACATGTGAGTAATATTTACCCAAAGCTTGCGTGAGTTCTGTTGAAAATACATGTCAGGTTCGAGTAGAATATGCATGCATAGACCTAGAGGGAGCGATTTGATCTTGCCATGTTTCTGTGGTTTAATACTCACAGAAATTAAGGCCATGAAAACATAACGTGCATAAAATAGCGGTACGTCCCTAGTAAAGGATGCAAAATGAGGGGGGGGGGGGGATTTATTATCATTTCCTTTTCAGGGTGATTATTGCGCCCTTATATGGGTCTTGGGAAGACAGACGGATTGACTTTTCCCAACTATGTAGCTCATCTAGTTGGTAACTAGCCATTGTTTGCCTTCTGGTTGAGTCAGCGTGGGTAAAATGAATGAATAGAGAGTACATGGCTTTTGTAAGGATACTTTACATAATTCTTTGTGCAACACTGACAGTCTTTTTGTCTAGATTTGCAACTACGAAGTTGCCAACTACATTAATATTCATGAAACCTTAAAAGGAATCTTGCCAATTAGTATCAAACTAGGGAAGTTGCCAACTAGAGAACTGACTGCTGTGCTCTTGGGTAGAATAGACTTGGTGGAAGGGAAAATGTGTAGTTTGTATACTTTGCCAGGCCAAGTTCCATAGAACACGGGCTTCAGTTTCCGAACTATTAACAGTTACTGATCGATGCCTTTTATTTAAATGGTTTGAACAAATGATTTAGGAATCCCACATGGCTGTAGTCAAACTTATAGTCTTCCACATTTTTCTTTATTTTCTACTTTTCCTTCCTTTTCTCTCTTTTTTTTTCTCTTTCTCCTTTATAGCGTCCATTTTCAATTTTTTTCTCAGTTTTCTTTTCTTCTATTTCCCTATTTATACCTTTCGTACATTCTTGTCTTCTTCTTTTTGTCAGATGGGTTCAGTGTTTTAAGGATATTGTTCCTCACACATCTACCTAAAAGGAAACCAGGGGATGTCTTCTCGTCCAAATACTAGTATGTCCCGACAAATGTGTGAGGATAATGCAACGTGCAGAAAGTCACACAATACATTATTTTATTCTTAATGGGGGAGGGAGGCAAGTTTGAAATTTCATTTTTCAGAATTACTGAAACAAGAAGATTTATTTTCTCTTTGTGGTGATGGTATTATCATAATTTATATAATGTTAGATAAAGTCATTTTCTTGGGAAAATCTACAGAAAATCCGCATAATATGTATGTGTGATCGATATCTCTTCCGAAATATATATACCTTCTTCATTTCTCCCGCAAATCTCTTCCATGAAATTTCTGGCCATGTCATTCCTCTGATGATTGGCGAACTTTTCAATTTTCCTGGAGTTTAATATACATGTATTAATTTCAACAAACAGGCACGTGTACCTCATATATTATGTTCATAATCGAGATAACCTACTACCTAAATCATGTAAATGGATTAAACAACTGTTTATCTTGTAATCATTAAGTGTTTCTTTTCTGGTATTCATTTTAGTGTTACATTTCATTGTGAACAACCACTTAGAGATACTGAATACACTACTGCTGTCATGATAACGTATTTGCTATCATAAACCATTATGCAATTTTGCTGGCATCATACATGACAACAGCTGCCGTATTGGGCTCTTTCCCCTTATTTTTTCCAATTCCTCAAGCTGTTGAGCGACTTTCGGAGTGCTGGCGAAAAAAAACAACAGCAGATTATTGGATGGCTGGGTGAAAAAAATCTCTTCACTCCAATCCCCCCCCCCCCCCATCTCCACCACCCCACCCCACTGAGCCACTTTTCGAGAGCTGGCGACAAAAAAAAATCACTCAAAAGCATTATTTCTAATAGATTTACCATGCGGATTAGGGGCGCTTAATCTTTAAGGATCCTGATTTTTCTTCATTTTTCCCCTTTTTTATCTTTCTCTCTTTTGCGTTTTTGTGCCCCCCTCGAAATGCCGCCCTGGGCGCGTCCCCCCCCCCCCCCCCCCCACCGTACACCCGTAGATACGCCACTCTACTTAGATGTAGGTATAAATTTTTCCACCATTACTTGCTTTTTAAAACGTAGAAAGTTTTAAAAGGTCCATGATTACGGCAGCCAAACATATTAATTCAAAAGGAAAGGCGTAACAGTGTCAGTGTAGTATGATATCCGTCATAATATTAAGAATCCACTGATGTATTTCATCTTTTACACAAGTTGCACCTTGAGCATTTGATCATCAAGTGGATTCGGCGCCTTATAAATCTTATATGTTATAAACCAACTGAAAAGTGGTTAGTAGGTCCTAGAGACCAACATTACATGTCTCTTGGACTGTCAGTGTCGTGGTTGGTTGGTCTTGTGGGTTAGCTCCTCCCTCTTATCAGAGAAGATTTGGAACACAAGCTTCTCATCTCTCCTCTAGTAAAGTTCAATGCACCTAACGTGAACTACTTGTATCAAGCACATTTATGCGTCTAATAAATTATGGTTTGAAGTTTTCAAGAGAGCCTATTTATCAAAAGTATGAGGCGAAAGTGATTATTTTCCAAGTTTTATAACAAATAGTGCTTTTCTAGTGTTCACTTGAGCGTTTCATTTCATTGTGAACAACCACGCTATATCACTAAAATCATAAAGGCAAACATGCTCTCATAAATAATCATATAATAGTGCTGGCATCCAACATTACACAAGCTGTCATGTTATTGTCTGTCTCATTATTATCTCAATATTTTAAAATTCAAATTAACTCTTTCAGTGCCGATGTCAAATATATGTGACAGATAGACTTATCATTTTCATTCACCAATTGCTCGACCACAGGAAAGGTTTATGGTGGCCAATATCAGAATTTTGAGCATAAATCAAGCATTCTAAATATACTAGCAGGGAAAAATGTGTAGTTTGTATACTTTGCCAGGCCAAGTTCCATAGAACACGGGCTTCAGTTTCCAAACTATTAACAGTTACTGATCGATGCCTTTTATTTAAATGGTTTGAACAAATGATTTAGGAATCCCACATGGCTGTAGTCAAACTTATAGTCTTCCACATTTTTTTTTTTTTCTACTTTTCCTTCCTTTTCTCTCTTTTTTTTTTTTCTCTTTCTCCTTTATAGCGTCCATTTTTTATTTTTTTCTCAGTTTTTTTTCTTTCTATTTCCTATTTATACCTTTCGTACATTCTTGTCTTCTTCTTTTTTGTCAGATTGGTTCAGTGTTTTAAGGATATTGTTCCTCACACATCTACCTAAAAGGAAACCAGGGGATGTCTTCTCGTCCAAATACTAGTATGTCCCCGACAAATGTGTGAGGATAATGCAACGTGCAGAAAGTCACACAATACATTATTTTATTCTTAATGGGGGAGGGAGGCAAGTTTGAAATTTCATTTTTCAGAATTACTGAAACAAGAAGATTTATTTTCTCTTTGTGGTGATGGTATTATCATAATTTATATAATGTTATATTAAGTCATTTTCTTGGTAAAATCTACAGCTCTTTAAGAAAATCCGCATAATATGTATGTGTGATCGCTATCTCTTCCGAAATATACCCTCTTCATTTCTCCCGCAAATCTCTTCCATGAAATTTCTGGCCATGTCATTCCTCTGATGATTGGCGAACTTTTCAATTTCCTGGAGTTTAATATACATGTATTAATTTCAACAAACAGGCCCGTGTACCTCATATATTATGTTCATAATCGAGATAACCTACTACCTAAATCATGTAAATGGATTAAACAACTGTTTATCTTGTAATCATTAAGTGTTGCTTTTCTGGTATTCATTTTAGTGTTACATTTCATTGTGAACAACCACTTAGAGATACTGAATACACTACTGCTGTCAAGATAAAGGATTTGCTATCATAAACCATTATGCAATTTTGCTGGCATCATACATGAACAGCTGCCGTATTGGGCTCTTTCCCCTTATTTTTCCAATTCCTCAAGCTGTTGAGCGACTTTCGGAGTGCTGGCGAAAAAAAACAACAGATTATTTGAGGGCTTCACCCAATCCCCCCATCTCCACCACCCCACCCCACTGAGCCACTTTTGGAGAGCTGGCGACAAAAAAAAAAATCACTCAAAAGCAGTATTTCTAATAGATTTACCACGCGGATTAGGGGCGCTTAATCTTTAAGGATCCTGATTTTTCTTCATTTTCCCCCTTTTTTTTATCTTTCTCTCTTTTGCGATTTTGTGCCCCCTCGAAATGCCACCCTGGGCGCTTCCCCCCGCAACCCGTAGATACGCCACTGTACTTAGATGTAGGTATACAATTTTTCCACCATTACTTGCTTTTTAAAAAGTAGAAAGTTTAAAAAGGTCCATGACTACGGCAACCAAGCATATAAATTCAAAATGAAAGGTGTAACAGTGTCAGTGTAGTATGCTATCGGTCATAATTATGAATCCACTGATATACCAACTGAAAAGTGGTTAGGAGGCTCTCAAGACCGACATTACATGTCTCTTGGACTGTCAGTATCGTGGTTGGTTGGTCTTATGGGTTAGCTCCTCCCTCTTATCAGACAAGATTCGGAACATAAGCTTTTCATTTCTCCTCTAGTAAGGTTCAATGCACCTAACGTGAACTACATGTATGAAGCACATTTATACGTCTAATAAATTATGCTTTGAAGTTTTCAAGAAAGCCTACTTATTAAAAATATGAAACGAAAGTGATTATTTTTCAAGTTTTATACCTAATAGTGCTTTTCTAGTGTTCACTTTAGCGTTTCATTTCATTGTGAACAACCGCTCTATATCACGAAAGTCATAAAGATAAACATGCTCTCATAAATAATCATACAGTATTGCTGGCATCATACATTACAAAAGCTGCTTATGTTATTATCTGTCTCATTATTATCTCAATATTTTAAAATTCAAATTAATCTATTAATGTCGTCCGGTGTTTTGTTTGACAAGGGCATGTATTATGGACGTAATATACACCCTCTATTGATTAAAAATGGTGATTAACAAAAAAGGACAAATAAAAACGTACGAACAAAAATCTTAGATGTTCAAGGAAAGTGCTATAGGAGGGTTAGCGGTGATTCTTTTATTTATGGAGGTCTACTCTTGATTCTTCATTATTTTTTAAAAATATTTTTTATCTATATGTATTTAGGCTTACTCATGTAGGATATAAATCAAGTATACCATGCACTCTTTTCGAGGCACCAACTGAAATTATGGATTCTTCGGTGACTGGCATAGTTACTCTTTTCTTGGTGGCTGCGCCCTCAGAAAATAGTGCTATGCCAGTCACCTCAGAGAATCAATAATTTCAACTGGAGCCTCTTAGTGCAAGGTATATTTGATTACTATCCTACAAAAAAAGAACATGGGAAGAGGGGACACGACTCTATGCTGGGCTGTGGTCAGCTCAACTTCGGACTCGAAACGACATGTATGTGTGCAACGCAAGTAATGCCATAATCATTATGACGATCCAAATGCAATATACTTCTTCACACAATGTCCTTCTCAAACATTTCTTTCTTTTTTTTCTTTCCTTTTTTCTTTTTTGCCTAGAACCATATTCGCTTGACTACAATCTTTGAACTTGTTTACATTCATTTACATAATTTATGGACAAAATCATAATTTTGTTGAAAGTCACTTGCATTTGAGGATATCGAAAATAAGAATTAACTGATACACTTCAGGTCTCCTTTAAGCCCCAAATGCAAATCCTGTTCAATGACTTGTCCCAAATTAAGTTGTATTGTTTGTAATAATTATAAAATGGTTTGAATGAAATGGAATGAATAAATGGACATGTTCTGTAAATTTTACCTGCAAGTTTGTATAGGGCTTTCCGCGTCATCAATAGAAGTCGTCATTTAGAATAACATTTGCTTGGTTACTTTCCATGTTGATCTATGGGAACAAAAATTATCATATGAATGTCACAAATGTCACTTTTTTCAGGTTATCCCTACTGTAGCAGTAGTAACTCTTATAACTCTTACATGACTAATTAATTTCAGTCTACATTTTGTCGTGTGTGAGAAGAATATAGTCCAATAATGATGATCATCATTTATGTAAAATTTCTATGGTGCTTCAAGCTTCATGCGAATTCAAATTGTCTCTTTTTTAAACAGACAAATGCCCTAGCAACAGACTTTACTGACGTGTTTGAATAATTGAAAGCAGTTCATCGACCCTGGCTTCAACACTGGACTGACGTCCTGCATAAAAAGAAACAACCCCCCCCTTAACTTTCTCTCTCTCTCTGTCATTTTAATTAATCAAACAGAATTAACCGAACCAAACATTACATCTTAGTCTAGCCTTGAAAACAACAAGGAGACGCGCAAGGCCCAAAGCGTTCTCGCAAGCATCAATAGCATCACTATGGCAGCATTCTGGAAATCTGAACTGGTGAAAATTGAAGGTCCAGGCATTACAGGGGTGCTGCCCCTGTGCGCACACCCCACCCAACAAGGTATAACTTAAACATCATTTAACCAAGATAGGTTGGACTTATTCAATTTTGTTAAAATCAAGCTGTGTTTTCTAAAGAAGTAGAAAACATTGTCATGGGGTACTTCAGGGGTGCTGCCCCTGAGCTCCCTTGAGTGCAAGGTACCCTGTTTGAACAACTTGAGGTCTCCTTCCCACTACAATGATTCATACCATGTTTCATAACAATCCATTAATAAGTTGAAGCAAAAATATTATCACTGGGCCCCTTTCGGTTTCAAGCACCATATCCCAATTTTGTTCTTATCATTTTACGGCATTTCCACCCAAATTCCAGGCTTTTTTAGACGAATCAAACGTCAGGATCACACTTTTAGGAATGATTGTCAATTCTAAATAACGTAGGCCTGTTGCAGCGCAGCAAGTCAATAAGCACATTTCGTCTATATATCTCTAAAACTTCTCGTCCGTCTTTTTTACGATTTTTCCTAAACCTCACGGCCATAACTGGAAGTACCGAATTTCTCATTGAATTGATCGGGGCCGTGGTACAGAATCCCATCTGGTCGGGTCCGTTTTTTTTAAAAAGCGATTTATTGTTTGTTGAACGGTACAGTAATTCCATTACAATTTATCCCAAAATCCCCTCAAAATTGCGTTTCTGAAAGTGCTTCTATATCAAATATTGTTCAGAATGGAATTCTTAAAACATGCGCCAAATTTGGTGCTTTTAGACAAAAGTGCACAATTTTAAGCTATGCCGCCTTACTATTTAGACCGGACGCTGTTTCGCCCGAGAAACTAAAAATCAAACAGCACGGAGAAATACTGTCCCTAAACCCTAACTTCTTACCATGACGAGACTCGAACTCGGGATATCTTCCAGACAAGCATAACGGGGGAACGCGACGAACCTTTACAATTAGTTCATGTGCAATCTTCAGAATTTCCAGGGGACACATCCTCCATCCACCCCCCCCCCCCCCCGATCACAACCCGTATAAAAGCCTCTTATGAGATCTCGTGCCGTGATCGGTAAAACTTTTTTTTTTGCCTTCTTACTGCTCGGGTAGGTATAGAATTACACTATGTAAAGAAAAAAGTAAAAGAAGAAGAAAAATATATAAAAGATCTATTCCACTCTTTGTCTTTGTCGTGTCAGGCAGACGGAAATGAGTGGTTATCCGTTGTGGAGAAATAGCTGTATCCATATTGGTCAAAAATCCTTTTTTTTACGGAAAAGGCATCAGATGTATCATAGTCTAGATTCTAACCCTTTTGTATATTTGGT
Organism: Heliocidaris erythrogramma; assembly: GCA_025617745.1. Taxonomy (NCBI): domain Eukaryota; kingdom Metazoa; phylum Echinodermata; class Echinoidea; order Camarodonta; family Echinometridae; genus Heliocidaris; species Heliocidaris erythrogramma. Next base: position 4,648,827 of record CM046863.1, read on the forward strand.
TTATTCCCCCGCGCTGCTCTTTCTCTATATAAATCCCTCACTGAGCGCGACTTTCCACGACTAATTGCACGATCTCCAAAATATTTCTTGTTAAGGACTGTCATTGTTTTAGCGTTGAGGGTGTATTGGCTCAACATATTGCAACGCGCGATACGGAAACAGTCCAGGCATGTGGATGCAGGAATCGATTTATTGAAATTTGTTGACTCGTGAAGAATTTGAACCAAAATTCTGCTTGACATGGAATTATTTGTCTCATAAATTATATAAGTCAAACAATAAAGTGTGGGTATGGCATGTGTAATGAAAATGTGAAAGAGAATAATCCTTTAATGCCTTCACTCATCACAATACTTTTACATGACCTACAATGATGTAATATATCATATACAAAATTCTTATGGGAAAAACAAAGCGTACACACTCAATTTGTTTGAAATGGGAATGACATTTAGCACCCCTGAAAATTTGAAAATGCAGATATATTATGTCGTTCTACTCGGGATATTGGTTTAAGATATTTTCAATACGAGATAGTAAATACTATTCTGTTCTTATGCAAGCAACTGCATAAGATGAAAACAGTCAGTAACGAGGAACTGTTCATTTTATAAAAGAGAGTTGGAAGACATTGTACATTGCTTTTACGAATGTGAAATCAGTAAAGCAATTTGAAACGAAACAGCAAAATACAAAGGCCCTTGAATACAGATTTAAGTTCAATTCAGAAAATTTGGGGTTAAGAAGAGAAGAGAAATGATGCCTTGAAATAGCATGGTAGCTTTGATTAAGCAAAAACTGTTTGTGGACAAGCTTAGTAACTAATAATACACTATGAAAAAAAGGATATTTAATATTTCGAGGATGAGATAAGTATTCATTCTATATCGGGTATGTATAACATTTTTTGTTTACGACATGGCAGTAACTTCAGACCTTGTTTTTATAAACGAAAATGAGAGAAATGTATCGTCTTCTGTTTGTGTTGATGATACTTTTGAGTTGTAAAATGTTATTTTTAAATGAAATTTCCTATGGAGGGCTTATGGCTATTTAAACAAAACCAACTGTTATCCACGGAATATGGATCTCCTGCTGACCGACTAGATATGTTGGTCTTGTCGTGTTTATATAGCGCCATCTTATGACATCTCATGCTATGATCGGTCCACGTTTTGGGGGTAGCAAACGATGAGCGGAGCTATAGCGGGCTGATCATGAATATGAATTAATTGACGTCATAAAATTGATATGGGCGCGCGCGCGAGATTTATAATACACAGGCTATGAGCGAAACTAGAGGGTGAATGCATGAACAGAATTCGAAGTCGGATTGAACATAGAGGCATACAATAACCAATGGAGCCAAACTAGAGGGTGTAGTGAGCAGAAGTAGAAGTCGGAATGAACATAGATGCATACAATAACAAATGGAGCCAAACTAGAGTGTGTAATGAGCAGAAGTAGAAATCGGAATGAACATAGATGCATACAATAACAAATGGAGCAGAACTAGAGGGTGAATGAGCAGAAGTAGAATTCGGAAAGAACATTAGAGTCATACAATAACAATTGGAGCCAAACTAGAGGGTGTAGTGAGCTTGTGATGGGGAGGAGGAGGAGAATGATAATTATGATGATGAAGACGATGATAAGCAGATGTAGCTTGTGATTAGGAGGAGGAGGAGAATGATAATTATGATGATGAGGACGATGATAAGCAGATGAAGCTTGTGATGATGAGGAGGAGGGGAATGATAATAATGTGAATAGTGAACAGATGCTTGTGATAAAGGTGGTGGAGGAGGATAAGGACAACGATGGCTATGATGAGAATAAAGAAGATAGTAATGACGAGGGGATGAGGATGGTGATGACAGTGATGACGTTAACACACCAAGACAATGAAATTACCGATGAGAACTTTTTACCTTTTTATTTTAGTTCAAATACGATTTGCCCCATAAAATGATGTACTCATGGACAGCATGTACAGCATGGGCGCTACGTGTTTTCGGTTATCACGCATTGCTTTGGTCAGGACACAAGTTTAGACATTTGGCATTGAGTTCATATTTCCTGCTCAGTTAGTTGGAAGCCTCCGTCTAAGGTATAGATTGTAGACATGCATGGGGGTTTAAAGGGAAGGTCAAGTTCTGGAAAAGGTGGAAATGGTTTGTGAATGTTTCTCATCCCTTTTATCATGTTTACGTCAGTTTGGAAGATCATCATGTAGAAGTGTCCCCGGAAAGATATTGCTCTTCAAATGCTTTCATATTCCGAAATATGGTGAGATGTAGCTGAAGTGTTCGGGCCGAACATTCATGTGTGTGGAGTCCCATATACCCATTCATGTGTGCAGTGCATGTGCTTTGGGTGCATTGGGTCAATTTCCAAAACCTCACAGTCTACACCAGTTCTTACGTAGACATGGTCAACATTTCCCAATTGCTTTGAGACAGTTTCTTTCGCAATGTAATCGCATGACCAGAACCCAGCGTTAATACCCCAGCTACACCGAAGAGACCGACTCTAGACCGATAACAGAGCGAACAAAGTATGGTATTAAATGGAAAATACAAACTTCCGAAAATGTTGCCTAGTTTTACCGTGTTTGGCAGGAACAACATACTCTGCTATATATTTGAGTTTCATAAAAGAGAGAAGAGATTGAAAATTGGGTTCCTCTTTCTTAAATGTGGACCGGTTTACATAAAATCGAATAAAAGTGGAAAATCACACCAATGCATTTATGGTGATCTTTGTTACATCCGAACAATCACCATTGAAAAAGTGACAACAGCACCCCCTTCTTAAAATATAAGCTCAGATAATTTTCTAAACTTATCGAAAGAGGGGTAACTCGAGTGTGCAGTTGTTACCTCCCGCGTAATATCCTGATATCGGGTAGATGAAGGGACACATAGAAGACCATGATGGCGGATATTTCTGGGGAGAGGGTGATTTAGTTAATGGTGCTTTCCGAAAATAAGATCATCAAACTTTGCAAGTCCTAGCTTAGAGAGAGAAAGAGAGAGAGAAAGAGAGAGAGAAGGAGAGAGAGAGAGAGAGAAAGAAAGGGGAGAAGTGCTCGAGAGAGACAAGGGGAGGGGTTGATAAAAAAAATAGATCAATCGATGTTATTATCATTTCAATTTACATTGGAGAAAAACAAAATCATGCTACATTTTTCTATCACAAATTAAAATCATTTTTTTTTGGGGGGGGGGGGGGGGTTTCATTCCAACCGCCAAATAAGTATTTGATAGTTCAAAAGAAGTTAAAAGGCTACAGCGGCACTGTCCCTTTAAAGTGTGCCAGAAATCGTATAGCATGACTACCTGCAACTGTTATTAGTTTTAATTAGGAAGATGATAGGCAATCAGAGGTTAGGAGCTGTCACAGAAACATAATATATCTTTCTGCTTTAAAGGTCCCCTTTTATGGAATTACAAAGGAACTTCATTTAATAGACTTTTCTACTGTGAATCCAGATCTGTCAACCATATTACCTGAATTCCATTCATTAATCTGTAAACTTGAAAATAAAAAAATATCTGGGAACGCCCCTAAAAATTTTGGAAAATCGGTCCAGCGATCGATGACGTCATGTGACGTCACACACAGAACGCTCGACTCACACAAGCTGGATCAGTATCGATGTGTGTGTGTTATAGGCTATTGAGCTTCGTGTAGATCCCTTCGACTTCGTGCCACTTCAGCCCTTCATTTTAGCTTTTTAAAGACAAAATCCTACATCAACGATGGCATCATCTTCTTCAGCCAGGACACTTATTCAGGATCAGATATATCTGATTTGGAGCATCAAGTCCCAGAAGAAATTGAAGAGGAATTAGGGGCCCGGCCGTATACTATGTTTGAGCCAGACATGTCGGATTCTGGGCAAGATTCTGATGATGACAGAGACGTCCCTGATTTTAATAACGGAGAGGATATCGACTGGAGACTTGGGAATAACAATTGGTAATTATTTTTTGATAATAAATTACCGATTAAAGTTTAATCCACGCATATCCACGTATTATGAATCTTGTTTACGCTTGCAAATTGCCCGAGAGGCTGAGCTGATACTTCGCTGATCGAGGCAGTGAGCTCGATGTGCGCAGGGCCGGGGTACACGCCGCGCCGTTTGGTTGTTCGCCTGCTGACCCTGCCTGGGCTTGCGCTTGGGCAGTTTTACTGGTGCATGGGGTGGTAGCGTTTGATTCTAGTAAATTCTAACATTGATATCCAGAAAACTCTTAGCTCTCCTGTTATCTTGCTTGTTTTCTTTGTGCTGCTACACTAAGTAAGTGTAGGTACACAGAAAATAAATGCTGTGTCACATGACTCACTGCAGTGAGTCTTTCGTTTGTCCGTGTGGTGACACACTTGTGAGTAATCTTATGCATACATGGTGAGTAATTTGACTCACTCGCTCCTTTATCAGAGTCACATGACTCACTCAGATGACTCAAAGTTGAGAGCATCTGCGTCAAATGATGCAATAAATGCCATAAAATGAGTCTTCAATTTTGTCCGTATAGTGACACACTTTTGCATGCTCAGTGAGTCATGCCGAGTCATTTTACTCACATTTACTATTCAAAGAGTCACATGACTCACTCCCTGTGAGTCAGATGATTTAGAGTGGAAAGCAAATGAGTCTTGTTAATTGACTCATTCAATTAAATACCATTTGGATGAATCAGAACCTTACCCATGTATCAAGACTCATTTTATGTTAAGTCAATAGACAAAAGTACATGCCAGTCTTCTCACACTTTTCTATACCATGCATACTGATGCTGAATATTTGTTTCCAACAGCTCTCTATACAGTGAAGTCGGAAGACTGGCATGTACTTGCGCGTAAATGGGGACGACTTCATATCCTGAATAAAAGAAACAGAGAAGAATATACATTATGGAACATATTTTATTACTGAGATAATCCACATTTTATTTTGTGTTCTGACAAAAGTTCAACAACAAACTACCAAGCAAGATTCAATAATTACAGACACCACCGGAATTAAAATAACCACCCATTGCCGCCAAAGAAATAATGGGATAAACGTTCAATATCAAATCTCAAGCATGTTGGTCTAAAGCTGCTAGACGTGTGACCAACTATGATACAAGAGTGTAAATAAAATTCACCAAATGTTAATCCATTTCATCTGCAAAATGCTGAAGCAATTCGGTACAGACATATGACTCTAAACATATGCTTGGTGTCTGCATAAAAGAAACAGTTATGTACATTAAAAAACATTCACATGAATTAACATCATCCACTCCAGCTTAAATTCAAGATTTAAATTCAAAATTTAAATTCAATGACAAGTGGTTACCTTAGCCACAGTTACTAGACATAACTTTAAGGTTTTACCATTGAGACTTTAATCAAATGTGTAAAAACAGGCATACTTCCAGACTTGGAATAAGGTGTGCTACACTGTCATTTTGTTATTATGTGGGTAATTATATAACTTACATATATATGACACAGAGATTAATCATAATCTTGCATATGACACAGATATCAATTCAAGTCACGGAATTGTTTGAAATGTGTCTTTGATGCGAAAGAACAAAATCAATACACTTGACAGTATACTGGCACCTTTACAATAACATGCATGTCTAATTATTTTGCTTTGTAATTTATAAGCAGAACACTCCAATAAAATTCAGAAAACTCCTTAAGACATGTAAACCTAAGGCTAATACTGGACCATCTAATTAGTAGCTACGCTTTATACTTTGCTGCATTTGGTATGCTCATTCTTTATTATGGCACAATTTGAATTCAATTAAGGGAGATTCAGCAAGATCGACCTGTAAGGTAAGATGGCCCTGCGCTGGTTTATGGCTTCTAGATCTGCCAATCCTTATAAAGCTCCTCCTTTTGCTTTAATTTGTGGAATGCTTCCAGTACATACTACTCGTACCTGTTGATTACAAAATACTTGAAACATGATTGACTAGGATCCAGCTGATGTGACTTTCATAGTTTCATTTTCTCATCTGGGCATTACAGAGTTCAAATATTCCCATAAAGGCTTAAGGACCTCCATCTTTGCTGAATCTTCCCCTAGTATGATACACTTTCATAGGATTTATTTCACCACTAAATTAGAATTCAAAATTCTATCATCACTTTCATATAACATTACATTATTATCCCTTGCAAAAACATTTTCTGTTTTCTAGGATTTCAGTGTAAATGTCTCAGATATACAGGAAGACAGAATTAATGATCAGATCGCCAGATGCTCCTCTGCATTAGATAAACTGTGTGATACTCCTATGGAAGTTTTTCATCTCTTTCTTCTTTTCCTTATTCCTTCTACCGCAATTGGCACCATCCCTGCCCCTATCAATTAAATCCTTTCAGTCCATTTACAACTTCACAGCTCCTCCTCAAAAATAATGCTAGTGACAATGACATACATATTTCCTTACAAAAGAAAACTAGAACATAGAGTCTCATATGGGTTAGTTGTTCCATACTTTTGTATACCAACACGTGGTTCTGGATATGTTTTATTAAAATTAAGCAATACTTTTTGCCTCTCCAGGCGAGGTGAACCATTTAAACAATACTGCATTCTCCTAAGCTGTTCTGTACCAAGTTTGATTACATCCAATAATGCATATTAAAGGTGGCATGTACCTTCTGCAGACCTTCCCAGGTACAGCATAACATTACTGTTACCAAGTGTTTGTGTAGACAGTACATGTCTCTAAAATATGAAGTTATCTAAAGTTACACACAGTGCCTAAAAATGGGGCAAATGCTAAGCATTGTCTCTCTTGCCTGTGCATCGGGCTCAGTTTTACCTTTTCACTTCAGTCATGATACGATTATGATAAGCTTATCAAGAGATCAATGGGCAAGTTTTGAACTTTTGATATTCCTTTCTGTTTTAAAAATGTCCAAACTTTTTACTGAGAAATGTTGCAATACATGTATAACTTCTGTAACACCACACACATCACGAGCTACAGCATATCAAACCTTTAAAAATAGGCAGACCTCTAATGTCCTGTTTAATGTGCTCATGAAATTCAATGCAAAACAAAATTTGATATAATTTTCCAGAAATTATACATTTTGGGATGTTTGAAAAGGACATTTCTTTTGGTATAAACTGTGTTAACACCTAATCTTTAAGAACACAAGTATGTGGACATTCTCATGGGGCCACTAAGTGGCTAACTTAGGTGACACTGAACAGTCATAAACCAATGAATACTACAAACAGTAACTTTTAGAGCCCTCTGAGAGATAGTGAGGTTCGGGTCATTCAATGTCAAATCACCCAATGGGTTTAACCCGACCCTTTTTTATTTTGATGAAACTTAGTGTACTTGTTAAGTGTGATCCCACAGCACCAAATCTCAAATTTTAGGTCAATCGGGTGAGGGGTTTGGGAGATATGCCTCACCCAATTTTGAGATTTTCAGCAAAAATGGGCATGGCCGCCTACCTTTGAACCCTTGTATCTCAGGAACTAATGGGTCAATCTTCACAAAACTGGTACTGTTGGAAAGGGAATTCACACCCAATAAGTACACCAAGTTTCAGCAAAATCAAAAATGGTAGGGTTAAAATTTTCAAATTTTTGGGGTGATTTGACATGGAATGACCCGTTCATGTATTTACTGTTCAGTTGAAGACTTGGTAAGACTTGGTGTTGAGGTTGTATATCATTCGGACAACCTTAGCTGGAGTAGTGGTTTCATCTGCTAGGTTAATCAGAACCTTCTGCAGGAACGTCAAGGTGTTGTGAACTATTTTTTTATCATACCTCAAGTTGAATTCATAATGCATGCAAACGAGCAAACAGAAGGCCATGATAAGACTTGACGTGGTGCACACAGCTTCCCCTTCTGCCACAAGGGTGAACTGCACCTCATCATCCAGCAATTGTTTGATTTCATTGTCATCTGCCGTGTGCTGGATGTGTGCATCTGGACTCTCACGTTTCTGAAAAAAGGGAAACAAAATGGAACAAAAACATGTTAATCTTAAAAAGACTGAGCTTTTAAAGAAGCTGGAAAGACTGGAAGGAATGGGAGTGGCACACAAGGGCCAACCTAAGATAATCAGTGTCTGGCATGATCTTAAGAATTCTTGATTATAAGTCCATAGATGCATTTTTAAAAACTTTCTTTACACCTTCAAGAGGTCCCCAAGGCTATAGCAAATGAAGTTAAGCTTTAAAAATAGATTAATTTTATTGATCATTAAATAGCAAAAATTAATGGATAGAATGGTAATAAATATAGTGAATTTCTCATTATTTCTTTATATTTCTGTTGTATTTTTCTCCAAATTTATTGCTTTTGTATATCTCATGCTCAGGAAACCTATTACAAATGTCCTCTTTTCTAGCATTTTAGAGTTGAACATGTACATATTATTACTTGAAAAGTCTGGAATCAGAAAGCAATGATTTGTCATGAATCAGATGAAGAAAATTTGACTTCATTTTTTTTTCTAGTTACACAATATGCTTAAAGATGCAATGAACACATTTGGCAAAGAGTAAATAAAAACATACTTTGCTTTTTCTACCCCTGGTTTATTACCTTGCTCTGTGGAGAAACCAGCATGTGAAACTTCTCGCCCAGTAGCTGAGGAAGCAGCATAAGAGCTCCATAGGATCTAATGCCTAGAATTGTCAAAAATAGAAGACGATGATACAGAAATGAAGAAATTGTAAAGATGCACATCAATTTAGCCTGGGCCCCGTAACACAAAGGTTAATTTGTAATTGACTGCAAAAATGGCAATGGCCAATCAACATTATCGTTGTATGCACATACATATACTGTACAAACGGTTGAAGTACTCCAACCTAGCTACTACCACCTGCAGCCTGGTGGACGGTTCTCTTCTACATGGAAATTTTGCAATAACAGAGGAATGGGATATGTATCATCACTTATTACTCTACTTACGATGAACGTGCATCAAACGCACATTTACCTGCTTTCGCTTACGATTACCCTAGTGATCACATGACATTTGTATGTTTCTCGCACAATAACCTATTGTTAGTGCTGTCGTGGACAGTCCTTCTGTTGACAAGCCTGTTGATGACCCTGTAATGTATTTTGACGGGAAGCGACATGTCGACAGATATTCGATCATTTCGACAAGAATTGAAGTATTATATTTAAAGGGCGAGTCAATTAGAATCAACATTGGGGCTAAAAATGTAGTACATAGGTCCAATGACACAATTCTGACATTTTTACAGAAAAAAAATTGCCCAGTAACAAGAAATTGGTCAATAAACTCACTAATTTGGGAACGCCCCCAAAAATTGACAGCTGATTGGCTAGAGCGATTTGACGTAGCATCGGGAAGTCCCCCGCGAAGCCACTAAGGTTGACTAATATGTTGGCAATGTAAATGAATGATAATTTATCCATTTTCATATCACTATTTATACAATTTCGACAATCTTTAAGTCCCCCAAAAGGATTTGAATAGGTTGTTTAGACATTTTAGTAGAGGTCAAATGACAAGTCTGGCATTTTTTCAAACACTTTACCCATGATAATTCCTCTTTTGGATTAGGTTTATGCTTTGGAAAACGTAATATTTTACAGACAAGTAGACGTGTGGACAGTCGCTTTACTGCTGACCGTACCTTGCGAATCTTTGTGTGCGTGCTTATGATAACAACCAAGTACACTGAAAGACTGGATGAAAGTCTAAATATATTACAACAATTACAGCAAAATCGTGTGCTGCAAGCTAGCTGCCTCCGGGGGGGGGGGGGGGGGCACTCACATGTCACACATGTATGTGCCGCTGTGACGTCCCCCATTTTCAACCTTCTCGGGTCGCTCCCATGATATGCGATTTTCAGATTTTCACTAACCGCACCTCGATTGGCTTCCGACTCGCTCCCTAGAATATGAGAAAACAATGCGCACAGCCCATTGTCCGGGAACGGTCGCTCCCTAGCCTCCCAGGCCAGCGCAGCGGGGAGCTGGGCGACCTAGTGCCCCCTAACTGAACGCGGTGTTACTAGTGCTAGCGGCGGCTCAGCGAGATCAATCTGCATGCGACATCGAGCCAGTGCAGTGGCGCGGCATGTACAGCGTTAAAAACAGCGCTGCGACAGCTGACTCAGTTCATGCACCGTATGTGTGAGAGTAGTGAGATCGCGAGCAGCTAAAATTAGCTCTGCCCATGAGCTCGTTCTCTCCGTAGACCCTCAAAAATGAGCTTCCTCAATTAACCATTTAGCTCCTTAGCCCCCTGTTTTGAGATTGCCAGCGGCACACCCACATCCAAAAACAGGTTGAGTGCCCTCCCCCCCCCCCCCCCCAGGCTCTACGGTACGGTACGTTGTTGTTGTTGTTGTTTTAAAATAGGCAAACTAGTCAATTTTGACTATTGTTGCCTTACTAAATTGCTCTTTTCACTTATACTTTGTTTGTTGATCCGTGGGTCTAACTTTAGTTTTTGTTAGAAAGGTACAGATTCCAGGATACCATGCAGGACCACCACTCCTGCCCTGATTTTACAACGTTATCCTGACAAGCCCGCTCGAGGTACATTTCGAGGGCGTCTTAGGAATACAAGTATTCCCTATGTCTCTCAAACGTGAGCAGGGGGCGCTCTTTCTGATTCCTCATAGAACCTGATTAGAAAATCCGAATATATAAAAGCAAAATAATACGTACACAGATTTTCTTTCTGTTTTTTTTTTAAAGTAGAGTATATACTGACATTAAAGGGCCTTTCAATTAAGTGAAATTACAAGAAAAGTGCACCTATACCTATAGTTAGTATATAACTAAGTGCTTCATCTTTGAGCAGCAAAAAAAAAAAAAAAAAAAAAAAAAATACAGTATGATTGTACACATTAACATTCAATGGTCACAACATAAATCCTATCCGATTTACTTCGATTCCGTTCTCTTTATTTGGTTACACCTTACTAACACGGTTGCCCTCTTGGCAACCAATTACAAATCGACGAGTCCTTTTGAAATATCTGACGAGTGCACCTTGTGTCTTGACACTGAGATTCTCCACTTTGTGTTCCGCCTCAGAGACATTGCTCACATTTAATTCAGCAAGTAACAGGGCGCGTTGAATGATAAACCTAGGGCAAACATATAAAAAATGGTATACCGTTTCTCTCTCGTTACAAAAATCACACTTTCCAGTTGTGTGTCTTCCTGTCTTAAACAGGAAATCATTCAAACCCAAACCTGCCAAGCGTAATCTGTGAATCATTTTTTCACTACTTTTGTCGGTGCAGAGATACTGAAATGATGGTTTTTCTGAGACCACTTTTTGGTATTTTCTTAATTTTGAGTTTGACCTATCCCATCTCTTCTGCCATTCATTTTGTATGAAAATTCTTAAAATATGTTTGGTTTCTTGGATATTCAATCCATTATTAATCTCTATTCTTTGTTTTAGGGCTGTTTTCGCATAGAAATCCCTTGGACCCCACAGTGAGATGGGATCCATTCTAAGCAGATTATTGTGCCTTTGTATTTTAGACATGTAGCGGTGATTATAATTTCTTTTACGAAATTGTCGTTATTGTTTTCCTTGATTGCTTGAATAGCACTCAGAGAATCTGTCAAAATTACCACTTTATTATAAACATTCAAATTTTCAAGCCACCTTAGTGCCAAGACAATTGCGGCCAATTCTGATCTGTAAGATGATGTAAAATTTTGCATTCTTTTACATTCAACTACCCGCATTGCAGGCACATAATAGCAAGCAGAGGCGCTGCCGTTTGCAGGGTCCCTAGAACCATCAGTATAAATATGGAGATTATTTTTCCACATTTTATTAATATACTCCACAGTTGTATTGTATTGATAAAAAATGTTATCACTTTTTGACACAAGCTCATGTAGCGCCAATGACACTTCTGGTGGAGAGATATGCCAAGGCGGCATGGGGGTAAAAGACATGAGTGATTCGTTTGCATGATACATGTATATTTCATCTTCCATAACTCTCAAACCAAATGGTTTACGCACTTTCTTATTCTTTTCATATTCAAATTGCCAGCAGTTCTTCAAGGAGGATTGGAGTGGATGTGTGGGGTTTTGCCTTATTTTTGCTTTGTATACCTTACTAAGCATGGATCTTCTTTAGGTCGAGTGGTAATTCACCCGTGTCCACCTGTAAAGATTCTAAGGAAGTTCCCGGCAACGCCCCTGTACACAACTTCAGAGCTTGGTATTGAATAGTCAGCAAGAAGTTCTTCACATGATCATGAGCCGAATCATATGCCTCAGATGCATAATCCAAGAGTGGCCTAATGACCACCTTATAGAATTTCAGAAGGCTTTTATAGCTACTTCCCCAGGTAGTTCCCGCTAGTCTTTTCATGATATTTATTTTCTTTTTAGCTTTTGTTACAATCATATTTATATGCGGTCTCCATGTAAGCTTCCTGTCCAGCATTACACCTAAAAATAGATGTTCCTCCTTTGGTGGTAAAGGGACCCCATCTAAGTCAATCTGTACAATTTTGTTAGTATTGCTGAAAAATAAAGTAACAGACTTTTCTTTAGAAAGGGTAAAACCCCATTTGTTGAACCACTCATTTAGGTTGTTTACGTAGATTTGTACTTTTCTTTTCAGAAAATCTATGTTTTTCCCACTCTTCCATATTACACAGTCATCAGCGTATGTCGAAATATTGACAGATGCGTCCATCGGTATATCCGATAACATCAAATTAAAAAGGACAGGACTAAGTGAGCTGCCTTGGGGCAGCCCTTCCTCTATGTTGTGTGTTACTGAGTAGCACTGATTTGCCCGGACCTGGAAAGAGCGCCCACTTAAGTAGTTCCATAAGAACCTAACAGTGTTGCCTTGGAAACCAAGTTTGTTCAGTTTATAAATCAATCCTTTCTTCCACAGTCTGTCATAAGCCTTCTCCATATCAAAGAAAACGGCCAGGGTATGTTCTTTATTACCAATACTCTTTTGAATGTCATTTTCTAGTTGGGTTATATTGTCTTTTGTGCTTCTTGCTTTTCTAAAAGCACTATGACAATTTGGTAACAGACAATGTTTTTCCGTAAACCATGTCATTCGTTCCTTGATAATTTTCTCCACTATTTTGATGAAACAGGTAGTAAGAGATATAGGCCTATAGGAAGAAACATCTGTAGCTACCTTGTGTGGTTTCAATATTGGGACAATAACATAATGCTTGCATTGGGTGGGAACAATTCCTGTTACCCATATGTTATTCATGATATTTAACATTACTTCTCTCCCTTTGTATGAGAGATTTTGATATACTTCATACCCAATTCCATCTCTACCTGGAGAAGACTCTTTACAGGTTTTTAATATTATACTTAATTCATACATGGTAAAGGGTTCATCAAGGACACTACTACTCTGTGCATCACTAAAGGATGATATGATATCGTCACATTGGCTAGCAATTTCTTTTTGTTCAGGGGTATTAACCTTGCCCTGAAAACTTTCGTTAATGGTTTTAAAATGGCTGGCGAAAGTATCCGCGACTTCACTGTCAGTGATTGCGGAACAATCCTCTCTCATGAGAACAATGTTTTTCCTGGTTGAAATACCATCATTATTGATCCTTTTGATCATACTCCAGATATTCGATAGAGGGGTAAAACGATCAATGTTCTGACAGTATTTTTCCCAGTATAATCTTTTAGCTTGCCTTAAAGTTCTTTGAGCGATAGCTCTTTTCTTCTTGAAATCCTCCACTAAATCAGCAGAGGGTATTACATAACTTTTCAGTTTGCTCCTTGCCCTATTTCTCTCCTTTATTCTAGAGGAGCATTCTTTATTCCACCATGGCACAGGGTTTTTCTTTATTTTCTTTGTCGCCCGATGTGCTTTCACTTTTTCCAGGGAAAACCTAATTGTTTCCATGAAAGTTTGGTACTCTATAACCTTACCTTCATTCTGTAAGGTATCCCATTGTTCCTCAGTTAGATGCCTAAATTCATCCCAATTTACATTCTTTGTGGATAGCATTGAACAAATTTGTTGGGATTGATCAATCTTTGTATGTGTACTATTCTCATTCAATATGTTCAATTGGCATAACAGTGGGTAATGGTCACTTCCCAAACTATTGTTCAGGACTTGCCATGTTGTTTTGTTAGCTGTACAAGGAGGGGCTAAGGTTAGATCCAAACAAGAAAAATTACCCGTGTGGTAGTCTACTCTAGTAGCACTCCCATCATTCAAAATAACTAGGTTTCTCTCGTTTGCAAACTCTTCCACTACTTTACCATTTGTATCTGTTTTCTGGCTACCCCATAAAGTGTTGTGTGCATTAAAATCTCCTATTATGATTGTGTGCTTTTCCTTCACAACATTGTTAAATAATTCATTTAACGAACCAATGCTGAGTTTGTTACATGGGTTATAGAAATTGACTATATTCACAGAAACGTTATCATTCAATAAAACTTGTAATGATATGATTTCTAAATCATCGTGTTTGAAAACTCTATTGTAATTTAGTTTAGAATACACGTATATTGCACACCCACCCCGAGTTCCTCCTTGTCTATTTCTATATTCACATATATAATCTGGAATTTGCATAATACATCCATCGTCAAACCACGTTTCTTGAATACAGATAATTTCAAAGGGTCTTGTTTGCTGATTTAAAAAACTAATTAACTCATCCCCGTGGCATCCAAGACCCTGTGCATTCCACTGGAGAATGCTGAAAGCCACGAGTGTAACAAGGCTAGTGGAATAGGCCATGAATGGTCTGTAATTCATCTACGGTGGGATGTAAGCCCAGTGTATCTTTCAAGATATGTGTAATTTCATCAAATGGGTTACAATCTGGCTTTGTGACTATTCTGATTAATCTGATAAAGAAAGAGACAAGTGTGATGTCGGGGACACCTTTCAAGAAATTTCTATTGTTTTGGTCTGTATTTTCAGACTTATTGCTTGTCGTATCCGTTTTGGTAGAAAATTGCGAGCCGGAGACGATTTCCATATCGGTTTGATCGGAATCTACAATTGTTAAATTCTCTTTCCGAGTATTTATTTTGTCATTTTCTTTTATTACATTCTTAAGTTCTGAGTTTTTAAACTGTTTTTCCTGCTTATGTTCCTCATTTTGTTCTGAGTGTAGTTTCACTGCCTGTGCAAAAGAAATTCGATTTTGTATTTTAATTTGCTGCACTTCTTGTCCTTCTTTCGATGACTCGCATCCTTTATAAGCGGCCGAATGGTTACCATTGCAATTTACACATTTGAAATGTTGTCTCTCCAGCTCGCAACTTTCTACCGAATGCCCTAGGCCACACCTAGGGCACCTCTCCTTGGCTTTACATCCTATTGCTAAATGCCCGTATCTTTGGCATTTGTAGCACCTGGGTACTGGTGGAATGTATTCCTTGACTCTTATCTGCTGGAAGCAAAATTCAACATATTCAGGAACTTGAGGGGTAGAGAAAAACAGTATGATAGTTTTTAGGGGCTTCAAATCACCTTCAATTCTTTTTTTCATTCTCTCAACTTTCACTACCCTACTTCGTTCTAGCTTTTGCAGAATATCTTCCTCAGATGTCTCAAGAGAAATCCCAAATATGACCCCTTTCGAGGCGTAGGTTTTTTCCTCTGCTTTTACTGCAATTTTGCCGATCTCCGGTATCTGGGTTAAGGCTTTATATTGCCTGTCATTTCTGCATTTTACTAAGAGCCCCTTCCCACCTCGAACAAACTTAATGTAGTCTGGGGGAGACCTACAAGCCTTTTCTATATCTTTCTTGATAGTTAGCTGATTTACTGCGCTCAGGTTTTTATTTCTCTCTATGGGTACTAAGAGCACCTTAAGGTCTGTTTTTTTGGCGTTTTCACCTGTTTTGAGCGGAGTTGACGGCGGGGTGCCGAAGTCGGTATCCGCCGCCAACTCCTCCACATCACTTAAACTACCCCCTCTCATCCTTTTTTTGGCTAATTTTAGTTTTCTTATTACTTGAAAACCTCCATCATCTACTGAGGGCTTCAGATGAGTTTGATTCTCTGCCACTGGAGTGGCGCCCGCCATTTGTGGTTTTGGCGGGAAATTTAAACAAAAGCTATATGGTGCAGGTGCAGAGTGCGTGAACGGCCCAAAAATGTCAGCTTACCCTTCTGCAATCCGAATATCCCCCAAACTGAAAGCAAATCCAAAATGATCCGAAGTATATGTCCAAAATATATCCAAAATACAGAATCCAAAATCCAAAATCCCAAAGTAATCCCCTGTTTATGCTCCGTATGTGTGATAAACGACAACCAGACAGCTGATAGGTAGACCTACCCTCTTTTTCTCCAGTGACTCCAGCTTCAGAACTGCAGACCGACTCTTGTTTTTTTAGCTCCCTGTGTTTGGCTTCCAGTTCCACAGCCCTCAGTTCCCAGTAGGATGACAGGGATAGCTGTCGGCCGCAGCATTTTATTCGTGGGCGCAAATCCTAGCTGGTCATACAGCCCCTGGCCTGAGGGCCTGACTATCGAAGTCCTCCTCCCTGAAGTGGTCACTGCAAACAGTACTGTGAACGGAAGGGCCATCCCACTGAGCTAGCTCGCGTCAGCTTGATCCTTGACTGATCCAAATTTTTCGAGTTGCATCACCTTTAGGAAAGGTGTGCAGACTGACACCATCGCTGGTGCCTTTGCTGCACCCAGCAACAACACATCTCCGCGGCATTTTCTTGAGATATGCACTCCTATCATGCCTATCCAAAATTCCCTGCACTGGATATACACAGACAAGCGTCGTCCGCTAGCTAGACGTTCCCGATGGTACGTCACAGGTCACCTGACAAGGCACGTGACTGGGCCCTATTTTTCGAGGGGCGTGACAGACTAGCTGATAAACGTGCGATTTAGGCAATTTCAACGAAGCTTAGAGAAGTACACAGATCTTTTTAATAAAAAGTATATGCGATTTCTAGCAATATTGACACAATTCTTTGATATTATCATGAAATGTAATTCTAATTGACTCGCCCTTTAAATCAAGATGGGAGATATGTGGGACTCAAGCTTTGTCATTTCACCGTCCCACTTTCATATCATCAAGTTACTGTAATATTTCATCATCATAAATAAAAATGACAGACACACCATGCTGCTGACCTCTCTTGTGAAGTCATTTTTTACCAGCCATTGTTTTGTCGACAGTTGTCGATGTCGGCTAGATATTTAACATATGTCGACAGAAAAATTTCTACTTAACCCATTGTAACTTTTTGCAACTCTTGGTGTGACTAAGCCTTCAAGGGAACCAAAACCCAGACATATGCATAGAGTATTAAAATGAACGAAGAAACAGTCAAGCGATTAATGCGCTTAGATAGCTGAGTGTCAGTTCCCTATAACAATATATTCTGTTAGGTTAACAATGACAAAAAATACTTAGTTAATGGCATAATTCAACAATGCTTTTACAATGAAAAATTGAGCTGGGAATACCTATTAAGTATCATGATATGTCTTATGATATAAAAAACATACAACTAGGAAAAAATCCCAGCTTGACTGTTCAGAGTCATAAATTATTTTCTTGCTGAATCGTCCTTATTTGGTCCATTTGCTTATTGTACTGGAATAAATCATATCAGATACAGGGTACCATTACAATACTGGCACACGGTTGCTAGAGGACGCATTCAAATTCCAAAATATCTTTTTTTTTTAATTCTTGAGTGTTTTTGTTCATATTCACGTTTTTTGATAGGGGCCCAGAACATCTACTATTTTCTCTGCACGTCCGCTCCTTATTAATATTATGAGATTCGAAGTATAGACCTAACACTACACTAGTTAGCCCTAGGCCCCAGGGGGTCTGTCCTCATTGCAAGGGGGTTATCATGCGCGTTGTTTTTCACGATCAGGCACGTTACGTACGTAACGTGAATAGGGTCTCAAAATCACCAAAAATCAAGAAAAAGGGTATCTTTTTCAAAGTCATGAATTACGCATTTAGGGTGATACTTAGGGTCATTCAACACTAGAACAAGTTAAAATCACCATTTTAGCTGAAGTATCCTGTGAATTATGGAAGGAAAAAATATCAAATATATCCACCAAAGTTCCAAAGGGGTAAGCCTAGTAAAAACTGGTATTACTTGCTTAGCCTTAGGGGGGTTACAAACAATTATTACTTACTTAGGGTAGCAAATTACCCAACTCACGGGTAATCATACTTATTTAGGGTGTATTTTTTGGCACCACGTAAATACTTGCTTAGGGTGCTTTTGGTGAGTCTTTGGTCACGCATGATACCCCCCTTGCAATGAGGACAGACCCCCCCGGGCCCTAGCATGCCTAGGCTATGCCTACGGTCGACACACACGGTACCGTGCGTATACACATCGTACAAGCCCACACACGCAGTCTTCACCACACATGTTAGAGCCAAGTTATACTCATATAATACCATACTCATATAATACCATATAATACCATACTCATATAATACCATACTCATAGTCATACTCATAGAAAAGGTCCCTGCCTTGTGCAATTGTAACTGTGTGCTTTACTTTTTAGAAGTACCGGTAGGCCTAAGATCTAACGCTGGGCCTACGGTAGTTAGATTAGAACGGCATTATGATAATGATTATCGTGGTTTAGAAAAACCACTATTCACTCCGCACAGAAGCGCTTCAGCCTTCATTGCGTACACGCATTGCCATTGGTTTTCTCATTCCCCGTCCATATATAACATAGACTCTGCACTTTATTTTTGCGTGCTAACGAACGAGGAGTGGTTTCCTCAACCACGATGCATTGTATAGCCGTTCTAATAAAAGCAAAAACTTGAATAAATGTCAAAATTAGTTACACAAACGACACCAAAAAAAATGCAGAACGACATAGGCTATACTTACAGTGAAGTTTGACGTTCAGCTTCGCCCGGCCTGCTCGGTGCGGTCATCAAAATGGGGTCGATATACACGCGTCATATATAGCTGCGCGCGCTGCATGCATGCATGCTCATTTATGCGCTGCAGCTAGCTGCGCGCATGAGCATGCACGTCACGTGCCCCAGAGCGCGCCATTACAACTCAAAAGGATTTAACTAATGAGTCATGTGACTCAGTGGTTTAGGCGTAGCTAAATGACTCACTTAGAATATGAAGTAGGTCCAGTGCTGGCTATCGAACCGGCATGACAGAATCTCGACTCAGAAACTATATTTCTCTGGTGAGTCACCGTGCATTTGACACATATGGAAGTACTTATACTGAGTCTACTTGACTCAAGACGCACCATATCCGAGTCAGAAAGCACGTTACTCGTTAAAAATTGGCAGAGTTGAGTCATTTGACCCAGCATTTATTTTCTGTGTTCCGTTATAGTTGACAATAGATATGACCTTCTTCTCCTTCTTCTTCTCCACCCAGGGTTTCATCCAGTGTGTCTGGAGCGGTATGTGATGGAAACTGCTTACTATCTGTATCGGCAGCAGTATGGCGGACAGGCAAGGCAGGATGCAACTGAAAATCAGTGAGTACACCATATTTTTTGTTTTAATCCTTACTGCAGTATTCCTGTATTATATAAAGCAGTTTGGATGCAAAATTTGGCTCCTTATGAAATTAATATTACGATATTCTATAAAAGAAAATAATGTTTTAGCCTTAATGTAAATAGAGGAAGATTATTCTATTTGCAGTGTACATGTATTTTCTTGTCCTATGTGCAGATTAACGTTTGTTTCCTCTTTCCCCATCACAACATTTTACACTGCGATGTTGACAACTAAATTATTAGCTAATCCTCTATTGTTTATTTGTGAATTTCAAAGTAAAAGTTACCTCACTATCACCTACATCATAGACTACACTGTGCATTGTTTTGAATTTGTCTAATCATAGTTTCCTTTGTACTCTTTAAAAAAAATCTTTTATAGGAAAGCCAGGCATGTGGCCTATAGGCAGCTTGTAAGATGGTGTTGGAGTTTCCTGGGCAGGGCAGGACGTGTTCCTCTCCCATCTTGTGCCGTGACAAGAATCCGTGCAGCATTTCCATCAGAACCATTGGCGGATCCAGGGGGCACAGCCGGCCCGGTCCCCCCCCCCCTTTTGGAAGAGAAGTATGATTTTTTTTTTGCTTGTCAGGGAATTATGGAGGGAAACTGGACCCCAATAACCCCCTACTTAGCGATTTTTGAAGGTTTGGCGAAGGTTTGGCGAAGGTTTGGCAAAATTTACTGCATGTATATATATATATATTTAAAGACCTCAGCCTGACCCAAAACAACCATATGTTGACGTAAAGCTTAGTAAACAAAGAATATAATTACCCTGGGTATTCATAAATTTTCGTCTCCGTTTATCCATAAAAAATAAAAAAGATTTTTTTTGGTCCGCCCCCTCCCTATTGCGTAAGAGAGGAAACTGCAGGGGGACGCTAGACGTGTGACGACATGTCATGTATACAGCTCCGAGTGCGTCTACACGATATGTCGTCATCAAATTTTTCACCCCCCGCAAAGTAGCGTTCCTCAGAGACGGGGCCCTCGTCAGAAAAACCACCGGGGCTCAACATTCGGGACGCTGTTACTCATTCCACAGGAAACGGAATCTCATGAAGTTGGTTTCAATTTGTTCAGAAAATATATGGCTCCCCGTGGATGAATAAAGTGTATATTTCAAAATTCGGTCAGGCTGAGGTCTTTAACCTTTGCAAAAAAATCAAAAGGGAGAACAGCTCTGTGGAATTTTAAGCTATGCAACCATTATTCTCATATTTTTTACTGGGGCTTGGATATGACATGCACAAATCTCAACATTATGCAAAGGTGATAGTAGAATTGAACATTTTAAAAAAATTTATGTATCAGAACTGTTGTTCCATCAGTGTAAACATTTACACAAAGTTTCATTATTTGAAAGAAAAAATTATTCAGTACTAATGACTGGCAAACATGATCTTTTATTTACTCGGGTCATTCATGTGATCATCATTATTGTTGCTTCACATCATATTTCTTTTCAAATTGACATTATTTTTTCTACAGATTTTTTTTCTTCTTTCATTTGATTGATTGTTGTATTTATTATTATGTACTTATATATGCTGGTCTAGTTGTTAACTTGATAACGCTTAGATAGCATATACATTTATCATGTACATAACTGTTTATAAGAAATGTTAAAAATGCTAGTACGTCATTTCTATCTTTTCATGATATTTAATTCCTATACATGTATATCAGTTTCCCTGAAAGTTGGGTTTATTACATGAGGGTGTGCTACACTGTGACAATGTGGTAAAAATTGTATTGCTGTTTTTGGTTCAAGTATCAGAGGAAAAGAGGTGTCTAGGAGGCTTATTTTGAATATTCATTTTCACTGTCAGAAATAAAATTGGAATTAGGTAACTGAGTTCACATCTAAGTATTTGCCCAGAGCATTCTTTGTAATTGATGTTGTAAAGATGCATGTATCTCAGTTATTGATAACTCTATTGTTAATGGCAAATGAGGTCTGTTATTTTTTATGGCATTTGTTGTTTAATTTGTTAATGAAAGACACTTTGGAAGCTAATCAGTTTTGTTTGTTTTGTTTTGTTATGGTTTTTTTTTTTGGGGGGGGGGGGTGGGCATTCTCCTATTGAATTTTTGATGTTCAATTGTAAGACAACCATTTCCTGGATACAACATCTATATCTCCATAAGTAAAAATAGATTTCAAATCAATTGAATATTTTTGTCATCTCTGGAAGAGCTCAAACATATTTACTATGCAAGGCTTGTCGTGAATGAAACTAACAATTGAAAAGAAAGGTGTGAGTGCGTGAATGAGATTAAAACCAACAATTGGCAGAATGGAAAAAGAAAAAAAAGAGAGATAAAAAGTTGAGAGGAGATGTGTGTAATTGGAGAATATTGGGCAAAAAGAAGGAGAAAGGGAGGGAAAGCACAAGGGAAGAAATAGAAAGAGAGGGAATCATTGGGCGAAAAAGGGAGAGATAAAAACGTTGAGGGAAGATGTGTGAAAGTGGAGAATTTTGGGCATAAAGAGGGAGAAAGGGAGGGAAAGCACAAGAGAAGAAATGGTGAAAGAGAGAGAGGGAATCACTGGAAAATAGATTTTCTGTCAAATGAACTACATGTATAAGGTAGAGAAGTAACTGTAACTGTAGTGATGTTTACCCCTTTTTCCTGCCGGGGGGGGGGGGGGGGGGGGGGGGGTTGTAGGTTGAAAATTGCCCGTTACATTTTCACTACATTCAGGGTGGTAACAAAAATCAATATTAAATATACGGTGGAAACTTAGTATAACGAGGTCCTTGGGACTATTAAAATTACCTGGTTAAATCCAGAATCGTTATATCAGTTTTAAAAAAAAAGAATATAAAGAGTTGAGACCAAAATTTTACCTTGTTATATCAGGAATATTGTTGTATCAGACCTCTTTATACTGAGTTTCCACTCTACCATGATAAACATTTTTATAACACCCTCTTTATGGAGAAAGATCTTTTTCTTCATCAAGAACAAAAAAAAAAATTTAATAGTAAAGACCAATTGAGAGAGGTGCTTGTGAGGTAAAGCTCAGAGTCGCCAAATTTCATATTATTGATACATGTACTATGATCAAACTTGTTTCAGGGACGGCCTCTTCTTGATGCCATACGCCGCATGCAGCCCCGTGCTATCGACGAAGTCCTCCGCACAAAAGTGCTCGGAGCACACAACACTGCGGTCACTCGGCCCTTCCAATGGGCGCGAGTTAATTTTACTTTTGCGGTCCATTTCCTTCTTATAGTTGGGTCTTTAGGGAATAAATGTAGACTGACACCCTCCTTTGTGGTGTTGCTGCAACCTGCAACAACGCAGCGTTGCGGCATACTTCGCTTTAGAGGTGGTTTTCGAGGTGGTATACACAACAGCAAGTTAGTTTGCACATGTGATACATATGCAATATTGTAAACAAGCATCGGCAATGTCGGTTTGTGACGTCACACGTCAATCATGCTCGCGGAACGAGAATTCGGGGTTTAAAAGGGGGCGGAGCTTAGCAGACTGTTTTGGACATGAATACCTGGGGGAAATATTATTTTTCAAATATTTTGATACGTATTTATTGCAAACGGATGTCATTTTTCAATTTAGATGAGATGCATGTACAAACTACCAAGAATTATAATTTAATAAAAGGGGACCTTTAAGTACAATATCCATTAGGATATAATTTTGAGTCGTATATTTCAATATAGCCCTCGTTTTCACATTTAATAATAATAATAATATGTTACATTTATATAGCGCATTACGTGAACACCTCAATGCGCTTTACAATGTTATTTGTTATTACCCCTGGTCATTGGATTTCAAGCCTGCACACAAGTGTGCACCATCTCCACTCCTTAGGGAGCATTCCTACCATTTTGCACCGTTCACATGCATGCATGTAGGGCAATGGCAAATACAGTCACATTGACTTTTGGCAATCCTCACAGGTACCCATTATCTCCTGGGTAAGAGTGGCAATGTAGATTAATGTCTTGCCAAAGGACGTTAGTGCCGTGGTGGGACTCGAACCGCGAACCATGCGATCCACAGTCCGGTGACGTATCCACTAGACCACAGCACCTCTCATAATTATAGCCCGCAACTATTGCAAATACCATTTTAAGTGACAGTAAATCGAAGCTCGCAATGGCGCCATCTTTCAACAGGATTTGAAAAGTGTCTATGCCTCTAATTGTCCCATCATACCCGATTCTAGTTTGTAGAAGCTTAGAATGTATCTGTAGGTAAATTTCCACATGTGCAAAAAAAAAATTATAGTTTGAAATATAAAATATGCCTATTTTCCAAACAGCTGTTGGTCAAAATTCAAAATAAAATGCAGTTAATTTTCAAATTGTATTCTCAATTTAGCAGTTACTGTGAGACGGCGCTGTTCAAATTTTGCCAGTTTAATGCCATTTTAAATTTTGATTCTGTAAAGCCCAGCTCACACAAGGCGCCATTTCCATTGCGTCATTACATGCGCTAAGCGAACCTGTGAAGGCAGTTGACCCATACGTCAGTTATTAAAAGTATTGTTTGCACCGTTCATTTTGCAATTTCCCCCCGGCAAAATTGTGCCCGCACTCCTGTTAGGGAGGGGATTTTTGTTCATTGGAATATTAATGGGAATTTATTGATAACTGGGCAAATCCAAGCTAGTTTGTCCCTTACCTTACGGAGCAAATCTAAAACCCCGGATGCAGGTTTGTCAACTTTTGGAAAAGGTAGACCCGTATTTTTTTGGTCTTGCCAGCTTCTCGAAAAGGCGGGGGGGGGGGGGGGGGTATGGGGGTCCAGTTCCCCTCCATAATTCTCTGACAAGCAACAACAACAACAAGTTTTCATTCTAAAAGGGGCGGATCCTTTATGGTCAAAATGCATATTTCTTCCAAAAAGGGGGGGGGGGGGGCACGGGTCGGAAGTGCCCCCCTGGATCCGCCACTGGCCAAACCGCCCAAACTTTTATAACTGACGTGTGGGTTAATTGCATTCACTGGCTCGATTAGGTAATAATGACGTAATCGAAATGTGAGTATATCTGTATCCAGCTGATAGCCCTCATACAGCTCGCATCAGACAAAATATCAAGTGAAATTAAATTTAAGTAAATTTAAGTTCTCTTTTCCATGATACAATTGATAATATTTAGCAAGATATAGCGCATTACCGTGAACTTAATATGGGATTTCATTAACAAACTGTCCTATTGAACACTGAAAAATAAGAATTATGAATTGCACATTTGATCTACTTTCTCGATCTCCAGGGTCCCCGAGCTCGTCTGTCGTCATCGTCATCAGACGTCTTCGATGTCCTGGGCGACATCGATAGCTTCTCACTGATCGAGCTTAACACCACCGTCATCTCTGACAACCTCGAACTCAAGACCAACGACGACCTCCTCCACGAGGAGAGCCTCTTCGAATCGGACGTTGACTTCGGAAGCACGTCATCGTCACCGTTTGATGATGAGGCCTTCGGACATTCGTCGGAGAGACCCCTCGTGGTCATGTTCACTTGGCTTCTTGCGAAGCCGCGTCACGTCATTATGTAGAGCTGTACACCCGCAAAGGGTAAGGTGAAGATGATAAAAATAGTTATGATAATAATATTAATATAATATTAATACATGGTTGGGAGTGCGTTGGTGCGATCTTGTCTATGGGTGCGATCTGGCAACACAAAGGTTATTATCGTGGTGTACTATACGCACGAGGCGCAAGCCGAGTGTGTTTGACACCATGATAAAAGCCTGCGTGTTGCTAGATCGCACTAACGAACGAACTCACAACCATGTATTAATAGTTTTATAAAACGGGTCGACAATATGATTATGAAGTCTATAAAAATGGTTACGAACCCCATAGAAACGCCAAGAGTTGCACAGTCATGGAGGCTGCCATTTGCTTTCCTGGATGACATCACAGAAGCGCAGTATTAATATCTCTAGGCGCTTTCAAAGAGCTTTTGGATTATTACCCTGGCTCAGCCTAGCTGCCCTAATGAAGGCCTTGAAGCTTGGAACGAAGAATAAATTCCTACCGCTATCCATTTGCTACACCTGGGTCGAGAGCAGTAAATGTAGATTAAGGGGAGAAATTCTAAAGTGTTTACTGAAAGTACATGCACATGCTCAACAAGATCGCAAAGACTATCGAAATATAAACCTGAGGCAATTTCAGTAGCCTTAATTGTGCGTCAAGTACTGAAATGTGCCAACAGTATATTACGTAATCCGAACATAATTTCTATGTAGTACACAATATGGTATTGTAAATGATTTCTCGAAAGTCAATGCGATCGTATTGCCCCAACTTCCATGTATCGACACTGGCTGCTATTCATTCAAGCATTTTGCTTAAGATAGCTGGCCCCTGCATTTCTGTTATTTCTACTTGTTTATTTCGATTTATAATCATGTCTTTATTATGTTGTCATTATTTAACTGTCACATTTTTGAATTTGAACAATTATGTTGTATACTACAATTGTAAATTTATTTGATTTTTTTTTATTTGATTTGACAATAAATGCAGAAACTCCTGCAAAAAAAAAGTACATGGAAATGTGACACAGGATGCTTTGATTTGATAAAGTTTATTAAAAGCAGCCCTCAGAACAGCGAAAAATACTTATCCAATTATTGAATTTCCAAGAAAAACATCTTTACCCACGCTTTCATCAAAATGGCAAAATGCAAATTTTTAAAACTATTCAGTCAGTCAGACCCAACTTCGAAAAACCGAGCACTGGTATAATCTGAAAACGGTGTATAACGCACAATGAATATAGAGCCCTCATCGTTCAGTGCGATTCAATGCGTACAAAAGGCATTGGGGAAATCTTGCAAAGTCAACATGCAAATGATATATATATATATATATATATATATATATATATATATATATATGAAAGCAAGTAAAAGTACGGAGAGGGAGGTAAACACAAAAATAGAGAGGTTAAGGGGACATAATTTATACAAGAGAGAGGGAGAGAGGGAGGGGGGGGGGGGGCGGGCGTGGGGTTTCGATTTTTTTTTATTGAGTAAGAGGACATAATAAGAAGAATAAA
Source organism: Heliocidaris erythrogramma (assembly GCA_025617745.1). NCBI lineage: Eukaryota > Metazoa > Echinodermata > Echinoidea > Camarodonta > Echinometridae > Heliocidaris > Heliocidaris erythrogramma. Next base: position 4,675,456 of record CM046863.1, read on the forward strand.
ATAAGGAATGTCTAAACGGCTTTTCCGAAGCTCCTCAAACTATGTGCGGGTGCGTGTGTGTCTGGATCTGTGTTGGGGGGGGGGGGGGATGCTTTTAAAGATGGAATCGACATGAACATTTGTCATTATCACGGATATCAATTTTGGGAATGTCATTCGCCCTATTCAGGCTCATTTCTTTGGTGATCGGGGGGGGGAGGGGATGGGCAGACCACCTAATCATGTAGCAGAGGAATACCAGAGGAAATCAATTTATTTATGTGTACAGAAAAAAATCAACCTCTCCTTGAACATATATTTATATTTGATTTCGACTACTCATATTCTTCATTTTGCAATATCAAGCTTTTTTCGTCAGTATCTGTTGATAAAACAAAATAATTCAAGCTGCACAAAATTAAGTTAAATCCCAGCTTCACCACACATGAGTCCTTAGTATGTAAACAGTTTAGAAGCCACAGCTACCACTCCAAATGTGGTAGTTGTAATGCCATTTTTTTTTTTTTTCCTTACGTTTGTGCACTTTTCCATGTGGATTACGTAGCTGAAAATCCCCGATTAATATTATCAAAATAATACGTACTGTACATTCCTATGACGGTGTAATGAAAGGTCTCCTCGCCAAGTTTGATAATGAATTGCAAACTTTGAAGGACAATAATGGAAATTGCAAGATGTCTCAAGGCTGGGTGATCTAAAACGATATCGAGACTTATATCAGAACTATGTTAGAATTTAATTGTCCATACAACATGTACAAGGAAGATATTAGGTACGTTCACACGTAGAGCGATAGCATCGATGCTATCGAGGTGTCGATGCTATTTTGGTGAAGACCAGATAGTGTCGAGACCAAACGCTGTCTGAACGCAGATAGTCACGAGATAGAAGCGAGTTTCCAAACTATTCTTGCAGCGAGTTTAGCAGGAGTAAATCTCAGGATCCAGCGACAAAGCATCGACGCTTTGCGGTAGACCACCCACCGCGCTTGTGACTATTTGTCGTGTGAGCGCAATCGCTGCTATCTTCACTCGCTGCTATTATAATTCTATCTGTTTCATGTGGTGCTATAATATAATGCAATGTATGTATTCATGTGATGTACCCTCTTCCCTACTTTTTTTTCTATTATCATTCAGTCTGTTTCATCTGGTACTGTAATATAATGTATGTATTCATGCGATGTATATAGGGGTATAGTAGGGTAATACTGTGTGGTAAGGAAGGGGTTTTTTTTTTGGGGGGGGGGGGTCCTTCTTTTTATCTTTTTCTTTTTTATATATGTGACCAGGCACCACAAAACCACCCAAAAGTCGCACTGTGTGATTTTCAGTTAGAGATCAATCAATGTGTTTTGGTTGGCATGCATGGTCAAATTTTAGTGTATTTCCTGAAAGAGTATACTTTTTTCTAAGTAATCTAAAATGTGGAGGCACCAAACAATCTAGAAGTGGTATTTCTGCCAGGTTTTTATCAGACTTATGTGTGTCTTCTCTGGATTTTGTTGTATTACTTTTCTTTTTCACGACCCTGAATACTTGTCTCATTTTAATCTCCCATAAATCTCCCGGAGTAAGTTCTTGCATTGATACTTGTGCACTATGATAAACATTTTATGTCTATGTAGTATGCCAAGTTTTAGGACAATCTGATAATCCCTTCATAGAAATTTTCATTGAGTTATAATCCTCCATTTGTCACCTTTGCAAGTCAGAGTGCTTCAATAGACTGCAAACTTTAAACCCTTTTTAAGAAGTAACATTATGAGGGACTGTGTATTCTTCTCTTTGTACATTGAGTTATGAACATCCAATGAGTTATATATCATTTTAAAGCTGAGAATCTGCTCTTTCAGAATCAGACATACTAAAGTATGATGTGGTCTTTAGATATTGATTTACATGTGCTTACCAGAGAATATAGTGTGCATGCATGTGTTTTATTTTGGCATAAGATTGGAGTACAGTCAAGTTTGAATGTACAAGGTTTATTTAAAATTAAGTATTATAACACATATATTTGCTACTTGATTGTATTATCGATATTACAAATGAATTGTTATTGTGTTATTATGTTGATTTATGAAGACATATAACTTCCGCGCGTTTGACCATGCATACCAATTATACTCGGGTCACTCTGTGTGGCGCAGTAATTATTGTTTTGGCAGCGGGTGAGCGATGAATAGTCACGAGTGGGTGATAGAAGCAAGTCGATCACGGCCTGTCTGAACGTACTGGAAATATTTTTGAAACTTACATAGCATCGATGCTATGTACTACGTGTGAACATAACTATTAACTTTAAGGTATCGCACCAATAATCTGCTAATGTATGTTTAACATTGAATAGCAAAGTTTGAAGTATAAAGATGGATATTATATTCTCAAAGCTGGGTGATGTAAAACCTTATAAAAACTTAAATCCATACCATATCTGAATTGATTGCATTGCCCATGCAATGGAGATACTTGGTTGTATACATAAAATCTGACTTTGTATGGATAAAGTTGTATCATTGCGCTGTCCTCATAATGTTGCAGATATCACGCCGTTCTTTTAGTGCACCGTGATATTGTAGGGACAGCGAACTTCGTTCAAAGCGCGGAATATATATGCATGGGTAAACAAGGTAAACCTCTCCCATGGATTGTGGGTAAACCCCTTGAATGTGAGGGTGTGAGACCCGTTAAAATGGTATTTCCAACCTGTGCTCTAATTTAAAGCGAATAATGAAATACTCTCCTATGAACAGATTATCAGGCTGAATGGATGAAAACGAATTATCATCACCTTTGACATCCAATTCAACAGACCAGACGTCAATGAGTGTAGACGTGTGAAGTCGCTCTCTCCGGCCACCGCCCTACACCGCGTAGCCTTAGTTTATTTCACATTTTTTCACACTTCTAATTTACTTCGCGTGAGTTGTTTCATCATCCTATCTCCAAGTTTGTTCAATTATTCAACTAATCTCGAATTAAGCTGTAACTTTACAAGGGAAGTGAAAAATATGTCAATGTCTAACCGTGGAACGGCGCCACGCCCATCTGCCCATAAGCAGCCGACTCGCGAGTCTGGAAGCCCTACATCAACGGGACCCAACCCCACGCCAGCCGGAACAGCACCCGGACCCGTGTCAACCCGCGGAGCGGCGCCACGCCCATCTTCCCATAAGCAGCCGACTCGTGAGCCTGACAGCCCTACGCCAACGGGTGCCAGCCCCACACAAGCGGCAGCGGCACTCGTACCCAGCCCCAAGCAGACGGAGACAGAGGAGGAGGAGGGCCCGTTAACACTAGCCGACATCCAGCGCAATCTTCAGCAGTTTTCCAATAAAATTTGCGGTAAACTGGACCAGATATCGGAGGATGTAAATGTAATGAAAAATAGATTTGATGAATTAGAGTCCAGTGTAAAGTTCAATTCCGAAAAAATCATCGATTTGGAAAAAGAGGAGCTTCCAAAGATGAAATCAATGTTTGGTGAGAAAATTGAGAAATTGGAAGACTCTGCTGGAAATTCACAACCGGAAATCAAATCTTCTCTTCTACGGAGTCGAAACTCAACAAGGAGAGGACATTTACGCCAAATTGAAGTCCACTTTCATCGACCTAGCCATCGAGGAACCCGTAGCTAATAACATAGTTATCGCCAACGCCCATCGCCTGCCGCGTCGCAATGCCACAGCCGCCCAAGGTCCCACGCCCATTATCGCGAGGTTTTGCTACATGCGTGAACGCGACCTTGTTCTGGGAGCGTTTGAGAACCAGCAGCGCCAACGCGGCATCACTGGAGGTGCTCCGGCCCAACCCCAACACCGCCCGCGAATATCAATGAGAACCGACTTGCCACCTGCTCTAAAGATCCGCCGAGGAGTGTTTTTATTTTAGGGCAGGAATTTCTGCATTTATTGTCAAATCAAAATAATAACAAATTTACAAACAATTATAATAATAAATATACAACATAATTGTTCAAAAAAAAAAAATGTGACAATTAAATAAGAATGACAATAGAAAAAAGACATGATTATAAATCGAAATGAACAAGTAGAAAGAACAAAAATGCAGGGGCCAGCTATCTTAAGCAAAATGCTTGAATGAATAGCAGCCAGTGGAAAGGGCTACATGGAAACCATACTTAATATAAATGTCTATATCATAAAAGCGATGTCACTAACTGGAAAAAAAAATATTTACTACAGAAAAAAAGGGGGAAGGGAAGGGATTAAAGTGAAGTGTGTGCAAGTGGGTGCACGTGCAGGTGAGAAGTTTACGAATAAGTGGATAGCAAATACTTCTTTAACGAAGCTTTAAAAGAAAAAAGAGATACGGCGTGTTTAATATCATGAGGTAAATTGTTCCAAACATCTGGACCGTGATGTCTTATCGTTTTTTGGGCTATTATTAATTTTGGATTTGTTAGATGAAGATCTGATGAATGTCGTGTCGGGTAGGAATGGACATCTCTGTTGTAGATAAAAATATTATGAAAGGATATTGGTGTAGCGTTGGTGGAAAATTTATACATAAATATAGCAGTTTGGTAGGTGTGAATATCGTTAATTTTCAATGTTTTAAACTTATGAAATATAGGATCGGTGTGGGCTAAGTAATGAGAATGAGAACAGATACGGAGTGCTTTCTTTTGAAGACGCAACATAGTGTCTATATTCATTTTGTTACTATTTCCCCATACTATGTTACAGTACGATATATGTGACAAAATAAATGAGTTGTAAAGCATCAATAGCGATCTTTGAGAAAGATAATATTTGAATTTATATAAAATACCTATGCCTCTTGCTACCAACATGCTAATGTTACGAACGTGACTATTCCAAGTTACATTTGAGTCGATCAATATACCTAAAAATTTTGTTTCATGTTTTTCGGTAACGGGCATGTCATCAATAAAAATATTATTACGAAATACATGTGTAGAATTAATGTGTTTAAAGTACATGAAGTTTGTTTTGTTTATATTGAGGGAGAGTTTATTGGATTTAAACCACAATGATAATTTCTTTAGTTCTAGATTCAGAGTTGTAACAAGCATATTTAAATTTTGGTGTGAATAAAATATGTTAGTATCATCTGCAAATAAAACGTATGTTAGTAAAGGTGATGCATTGACAATATCATTCATATATATTAAAAACAGCAAGGGCCCTAAGATTGAGCCCTGTGGTACTCCACATTTCACAGTACATATATTAGATGATTTGGATTTGAAATTAACATATTGACGTCTATTATCTAAGTAGTCCTTAAACCAGGAAAGTACGATCCCTCTGATGCCATATGTCTTTAATTTACATAATAATATAGCATGATCCATTGTATCGAATGCCTTCGATAAATCCATAAAAACCCCAACAGTGTGCTCCTTTTTTGAAAATGAATCGGTTATTTTGTCGTAAAGTTGTAAGATTGCGTAGTCAGTCGAATGATTTTTTCTGAAGCCATATTGGTTGGGAATTAATAATTTATTCATATCCAAAAAAGAGTATAAACGTTTGTAAACAATTTTTTCAAGTATTTTAGAAAAGGTTGGTAACAACGAGATTGGGCGATAATTTGCGATACGGCATGGGTCATCTTTTTTAAATATTGGAATTATTTTGGCAAGTTTTAGTGAATTAGGAAAAATTCCCTGGGAAAGAGATAGATTGAAAATATGTGCCAGCGGGGAAGCCAGGAAATGAATAATTTGTTTTAATAGATATACACTTATTCCATCATGGCCACTAGATTTTGAAGGACTTAGAGATCGAACAATTTCTAAAATTTCATGAACATTCGTTGGATTAAAAAATAATGAGTGTTCGGTATGATTATTTAGATATTGTGAAAAATCATTATCATTAGTAACAATCGTTGAGGCCAATTTAGGGCCTACATTAGTAAAATATGTATTAAATGCTTCAGCAATAAGACCATTGTCTTTAATGGAATTTCCATTCTCTAAAAATTCAACATTTTGTATATTTTCTCTTTTTTTACCTAACATTTCATTAATTGTATGCCATAATGTTTTGTTATTGTCTTTATTGCTTTCAATTTTGTCAGAGAAATACGATTTTCGTGCTAAACGGATAACAGAAGTTAACCTATTGCGGTATTTTTTATATTTGTTTTGATGTGCCAAAGTAGGTGATTTAAGTGATATTTTATATAATCTATTACGAGTAAATATTGATTTTATGATTCCTTGAGTGATCCACGGTTGTTTATTCTTCTTTTTGCTGGAAGTTATTCTTGTTAGAGGCACATTTTTATCATAATAATAAAGAAGTTTGTTTATAAATATTTCGTATGAACTATTAACATTTGTCTCATGAAGAACACCTTGCCAACTTTCTGTACTCAAATCTGTTTTTAGGGACTCTATGTTGCGTTTGGTTTCTTTTCGTCGAGTAATGTGTTCTTTATTTGAATGTTGATGTAAGCGTTTATTATCTGAACATATCGTGAAAATTGGTAGATGGTCTGAAATATCGTAATATATTATTCCATTACTATCTCTACTCAGCACGTTTGAGAAGATGTTGTCAATTATTGTGTGTGTTGTATTTGTAATCCTCGTAGGTTTGTCAATAAGAGGTTTGAAAGAAAATGATGATAATAAATTAGTAAAATGTTGCCCAAGGGCAGTGTAAGGCAAAGAGAGATCTATATTAAAATCACCCATGAGGTAAATGTCTTTGTTTTCTCGAGATACGGTTTCAAGACATGATTCTAATTTATCTAAAAATATATCAGCTATGTTGTTAGGTGGTCTATAAATTACACCGACTATTTTATTTTTATAGTTATCGTTAATAATTTCTATGAATAGGGTTTCTATGCCGTTGATTATAATATCATGCCTCACTTTATAATGCAGATTATTGTGAATATAAAACGCAACACCGCCTCCCTTACCATTTTTGCGATCTATATGTTTAAACGTGTAATTCTCAATATCAAATATGGGAGGGGTCGTTGAGTGTAGCCATGTCTCTGTCAAAGCTATTATAGAAAAAGGAAATGAATTTAATATGGATAAAAATTCATTGAAAGTATCAAAGTTCTTTTGCAAACTTCGGATATTTATATGTATTACGCTGAAAATTTTTCGTTTACCATTTTGGTTTGTTGAATTAAAAGTAGAAATGAATTCTTTTGCAGTATAGTATTTGCTCTGGGAATTAAATAGTTCATCATTTTGGAGTGCTTGGTGCGTGCAAGTGCAGAGAGGTGCATGTAGTGATGTGTCGAATTGTGTGTGTGTGTACATGTTCGCGTATGTGTGACAATCAGACAGACTCGGGGCTGGTGGCAATTAACACTATTCTTCTTTTTATTTCTATGGGGGGAAAAAGTAAAAAGTAAAAAGTAAAAAAAGTAAAAATACATTTTGCAAATAGCTATAGATTTGATGGCGGGAAATAGCTCTAAATTACATTGTTGATAATTCTATGTAGTCAGATTTAAATTATACTTTAGTACTGGTAGGCCTATAATTAGCTCTACATTAAATAATAACGGTGACGGAAAGGGAAAAGTCGCCTCATAACATAGCCTCATAACATAATCACCAATTCGGGAGATTCCATAATAAAAACGCGTGGCGGGTGGCCCGACGAGGCTGATTGAAAGACATCCCATTACAAGTATGTTTCAGCCAGATGATGAACCCGAGTCGTCGAGCCATCCGCCACCAATCTGACAGGAAGGAAGGTTTGGGAGAGAGAAGAGACAACACAAAAACAAAGAGGGAGAGAGTGAGAACGAGAGAGAGAGAGCGGGGGTATATTTAGTACAATGGTAACTGGAATCATTTAAATGCCGGTGTAGTTATCTATAGTTATTTTCGAATGTTGGCCAACAGGCTGAATTGTGAGTCCCATTGAATTGGAGACACTTTGTTATTTAAAAAATGCATTGTTTAACAATAATTAGAATGTAAAAATGAATGACTAATGAATTCTTAAAAGGGTGTTAGGGACAGGCGTATAAATCAAGAATACCACAATTCAGACTGTATAATAGGTTAAATTGAGAATAACAGGAATGTTGGCCCTGCAGATGTTTCCTTTCTCAGTATCAAATGATTCGATACAATATGCACTACAATTACGTCTGAAGAGGGTAAGTAAAACTAACCCGACATAAAATAACCTTCGTAATGCAAAGTGATAATTAACAGTAGCATTTGTGTATATTCGTAAACATAATTATATTACAGCAATACATTTAAAGAACAAGAGTTGAAAAACATAGAAAATCTAACATTGAGCTTGGGTTGACATGGATTTTAAAGAAAAAAAAAAAAAAAATTGTAGTAATAAATACGGGGTTAAATAATTTATCATATTTTGAAAGGAAATGTGCAATAAATCTGGGTCTCTCAGCTAGGGAAAACCTTGCAAAAATTGATTTCAATTTTTTATTTAATACAAAATGAAAATAGAGCTTTACTTTGAAACAGCAACACTATTCTCAGCAACTGTCCTGTCCTTATCCTGAGCTTAGAGGGCGGTTCACTGATTTGGCAATAGGAGTGCGTTTGCATCCTATCGCAGACTAAACCTTACATAAAATAACCTTCCTGGCAAAGTAATAATTAGCAGTAGCATTTAGGTATATTCATAAGCGTATATATTAGAGCAACAAATTTAAAGAACAAGAGTAGAAAAACATAGAAAATATAACATTGAGCTGGGTTGACATAAATGAAAAAGAAATTGTACTAATAGATACGGGGTTAAATAATGTATCTATTTAGAAGGGGGATGTGCAATAAGTCTGGGCCTCTCATGCAGCTAGGGAAACCTTGCAAAAATTAATTTCAATTTGTTAATTAATAAAAATGAAAATAAGGCTTTACTTTGAAACAACAATATAATGTTTACAACTATTCTCAGCAACTGTCCTGTCCTTATCCTGAGCTTAGAGGGCGGTTCACTGATTTGGCAATAAGGGTGCGTTTGCATCCTATCGCAGACTAAACCTAAAATAACCTTCGTAGTGCAAAGTAACAATTAGCAGTAGCATTTAGGTATATTCATAAGCATAATGATATTAAAGCAATGCATTTAAAGAACAAGAGTTGAACAGAGAAAATATAACATTGACCTTGGTTTGACATAAATGAAAAAGAAATTGTACTATTGAATAAATACGGGGTTAAATAATGCATCATATTTAGAAAGGGGATGTGCAATAAATCTGGGCCTCTCATGCAGCTATATAGGGAAACCTTACAAAATTTGATTTCAATTTGTTATTTGATAAAAATGAAAATAAGGCTTTACTTTGAAACAACAATATAATGTTTACAACTATTCTCAGCAACTGTCCTGTCCTGGTCCTGAGCTTAGAGGGCGGTTCACTGATTTGGCAATAAGGGTGCGTTTGCATCCTATCGCAGACTAAACCCTACATAAAATAACCTTCGTAGTGCAAAGTAACAATTAGCAGTAGCATTTAGGTATATTCATAAGCATAATGATATTAAAGCAATGCATTTAAAGAACAAGAGTAGAACAGAGAAAATATAACATTGACCTTGGTTTGACATAAATGAAAAAGAAATTGTACTATTGAATAAATACGGGGTTAAATAATGCATCATATTTAGAAAGGGGATGTGCAATAAATCTGGGCCTCTCATGCAGCTAGGGAAACCTTGCAAAATTTGATTTCAATTTGTTATTTGATAAAAATGAAAGTAAGGCTTTACTTTGAAACAACTTAATGTTTACAAATATTCTCAGCAACTGTCCTGTCCTGGTCCTGAGCTTAGAGGGCGGTTCACTGATCTGGCGATAAGAGTGCTTTTGCATCCTATCGCAGACTAATCCTACATGAAATAACCTTGGTAATGCAAAGTAATAATTAGTGCTCAGTAGCATTTAGGCATATTTATAAGCATAATTATATTAAAGCAATTAAAGCAATACATTTGAAGAACAAGAGTAAAAAAAAACATAGAAAATATAACATTGAGTTTGGGTTGACATGAATGAAAAAGAAATTGTACTAATAAATACGGGATTAAATATTGTATATTTTAAGAGGGAATGTGCAATAAATCTGGGCCACTCAGGACTAACGGGCAAAAAATGACCAGAAATCATTTATTTAATCAGATATTTTCGTTCTATATGCCTCCCCCCCCCCCCCCCATCCTCCCACCAGTATCTAACATCGGTGTGCGTTTTAATATGATATGAATACTGCGACGGACACTGATAATAACCCTATAAAATAGTCGCTCTTAGACAATTATTACTCATTTAGGTATCAGACGAAATTTGAGAGCGACGTAGTGTATACTATGATGAATTAGGCCTATTCATAAGTACTTGTATATGTATAACATCGAACGATCATTCTGTGAAATAAGCAAATCCATCACATTTTATGACACGTGTACGACAATTATTTGAATACTACAAAGTATACAATTTATATTATGAACTAGATTATGAGTAATATTATTTTAATATACATGTACAGAATGAATGGGTAATACTTATGCGACATACTGATGAATTGCATAGGCTCACGTATTAATGTTCGTAGGGCTATACATTATATAGACCTAACGATGTAATAACTAATTGAGTTGTGTAATTTGCATAGAAATTAATGGCGATGTTCGCTATAAATGATTTGAATATATCCTTACTCTATTCTTTGTAGGTTGTCCACTCCCTGGCAGTCTTTTCCTTGTACTGGAGCAGAACGTCTGTTCCTTTTACGAAGATCTTAGTTGACATGTTTTTTTCCTTTCTGAGAGTGTAGGCTACTGCAGCGAGCTTCCCACGGCGAGCTTTCATACTGGGCGGTAGATCGGTCCTCACAGAAACCCTGGAGCCGGGCCCGGGTTTCGCGCCACTACTGGTCACGTGACTAGGGGACGACGTGTTGACGCTTCGTGATTGGTTCTCGTAGGCCTCGAGGACACGTTGGCGGTCTTGCATGATGGTGAATTTTGCGATAATGGGATCGGGTCCTGGGTCTCTGGCTGCGGCTCCACCGGGAGGTTTCCGTGGTAGTCGATGCGCGTTTGCAATTGTAATAGCTTCGGCCTCCTCCCTCGGTATACCAAGATCCATAAATACAGTCAGTAGTTTAGAAAAAACGTTTTCTGTTTTGCTTTGGCTTACCCCGTAGAAAAGTAGATTTGATTTTCGCTGGTAGAGTTCCATCAAGATTAGTTTGTTTTCTAAAACTGCCATGTCAGAATTGTGTTCCTCTTTAAGTTTTGGGATCTGCACCTTTTCAATATCTAAGGCACGTTTACTAGTGTCAGATAGTGCAGACTCGATGTCAGAAATCTTACGGTGCATAAGAGATATATCTCCGCGAAGACCGTCAATTTTCCCGCCAAGTACCTCAGATAGCTTTATGATTTCCGTTTTGATGTCGTTATAGGAGTGTTGAGGGGAGGTACTCGGGTGGGCACCCCTCTCCATGGTCGTAGATCGCGTGCTGCGTGCCAATGACATGATGTAAGAACAGATGTCGAGATACGTTGCGTTGTGGAGAGTTGATACGGGATTTTTTGTGTTAATTTGCAGATGATAGAGTAGAATATCAAATTTGCTGCTAAAAATAACACATTTGCGGTTCAAATTGGGAGATCGAGGAACATTGTATTGGGTGCTGGGTAAATAAGTTTAGGCACCAACCGGAGCTGTCCAAAAACACGTCTTCACTCTGTAGCGTCCATGTAGCTTTTTTTTGCAAGTGTTGCCTACAAAATGCGCAAAGAAAGAGGTTTGTCAACCAAAATCTCCGTTCAAGGGGCCGAAGTTATTCTACAGTGGAAAGAGAAAGGTTCATCAACATCCAGAATCGACCACCGTAAGCTCCATATCAATTTATCTTATCTTAAAAGTTTCATTCTTCTATCTGGGCTAAAATGAACCTCACCTTCTGTTTAACAAGCCTCCAGCTGTTCTAATTCTTCAACTAGATATATTTAATCAAATGTCTATGAACAGAAAGTATATTTCGTGTAGTTCTTTCACATTATAGTAATATCCTGCAATAATATTTTTTTGTCTTGTAGACCAATGACATAAAGCGCCATCTTGAGCGCCTTCCCCCTCAATATTGTGCCATTCCTAGTTCTTGCTCATGAATAAGTGATTCGGAAAAAAAATTGAGGATGGTCAGCTAGTTCTTACGAGGGTAACCGTGTTCATATTGTTCGATTCATGTTTTTTTTTTATAGTTGACTTTATTTCACATTCTATCAATATACCAATAATCCAGTAACATGTCTTACTATAAGTGATGCAAACTGGGCGATTTTATTCCCGCGAACTTGCTAAAAAAAATTTATGCATGCCAAATGAGGGAAACCTGTCATTATAGAGTCAGCTGACTCCCCCGTTAGACATGCCTTGTATTCTACTCTGATTTATGCCAATGTTATGCAAATTGTTTTGCCCATGCAGAGTTCGCTAATACGAGATTCGTGTTGTCATTCCCAGTTTGTAATATTCACCTACAGTTGCTTAATGCACATTTGATTTTATTTCTAAAAACATTTGTATTCGATTTATACGTAATCAATCTGCAAAGTAGGTATATTTTGTTGGGTGACAAATTCGCGCCTTTATGTTTCACATTCTATTAACATGACAAGAGTTCAGCATCTTGTTATGTTCTCTTTGTATTTATGCCTTAACAAGTGATGCGAATCGGCATCATTCCGCGATTCTCTTCCCACGAACTTGTCATAGGCTAAAGATCATGCATGACTAGAGAGGGAATATAGCGTCAGCTGACTGCCATGTATATCTTCTTTCACGGATTAAAACAAATTACATTCAACGTCACTTGGTTTAGAGTTCGTGTCAACGAAACCACTACTGTCATTCCGGTCTTAAAGGGAAATTAACCTCAGCGTATGAATTAGCTTATTTTGAATGGTGCAGTATATGCCTCTTATTTGATACATGCAATTTCATGTAAAAACACAGGATATAGATATAAATCACTATTTTCCAGCCAAGTTATCGTCTGCTAGCAATAATAAGGGGGCTGCCATTACTTTATGTGTACACGAACATATTTTTCATCCCAAGTAAAATTTCCTTCATCGTTAACTTGTAATTGATTTCTAGAGGACAAATATATATTAGATAAAGTCACATATTCTGAAATGTAAGTTTAGTTTTATATATTTTTTAAAAGGTCTTAATTTGTTCATAAAAAATATACTTCATAAAAAATATACGTCAAGGACGGAGAATTGACGTCAAGGACGGAGACAATCGTAACAATACCAAAACAAAGCGAGGAATCTGCTTTACAGGATGGCTATTAGAACTCATGGGTCGTCAATTATCTAGGCCCATGGCCAATAACAATCGTAATACAATCAGAACAAAGCGACGTATCTGTTGTAAAGGTAGGCTATTATCAATGCATATGGTACCTAATGATCCGTGTCATGCACAAAATGGCAGCCTCCATGGAAAGACGTAGCAGACAATAGGTGCATCTAGAATATCACGTGGGGTTAATTGTCCTTTAAATTTTTACTGACAGTTGCGTAATAGTACGGCAGTTCATTTTATTTAATCCAAACATTCCTATTCGATTGTGATTGAGAAGGCACACGCAATAAGCCACTTCGGAGATGCAATCTGAGCATGAGCAGATAAAGGTCATCTGTACCAAATTCTAAAACCCACTGACACTAATATTCGATATGTGCTCATGAATGTCATGTAATCATTATTCAATTATGCACTAATGGTGCATTCCATGATATCCAGGTGGAAGTATTCTTTTTAAAGGGGGAAACAAAAGCTATTCATGAGGCACCTCTATCACTCCCAGAGTTATTTTTCTGAAGTGCACATAAAGGGACCCTCCATGTCTAAAATATCTGTGGATATTTGGGGTCATTTGTACCATGCACTAACCCCGAACTGGCTTATTGATGCTAATATTCTCTTTACTTGCTAACATTCAGTATTCAGTATCTCTTTTTGCGTTCAATGTATTCATGCATAACCGAGTGTAGTGTCACTATTAACCGGTCACGTATTATGCTTCATCGAGTATACAGGGTGATTTACGGTGATGAAAAAGCTACTTTTATTTTCTGGTTATCTATAGGCCTACAGTAGAATAATAAGTTTAGACAACCATACCCTTATGGAAAGATCACAGTGTTACCACACTATGTATCACAGTGTGAAACACAGTGTGGATCACAGTGTGGATCACAGTGTGGAACACAGTGTGGAACACAGTGTGGTACACAGTGTCTTGCATGTGGTAAAACACACGTGTTTAATATGTGATTTTGGGACGTGTGGTAACGCTGTGTATTTACCACATAGTCCACCACACTGTGATATTCACCACATAGTCCACCACACTGTGATATTCACCACATAGTCCACCACACTGTGATATTCACCACATAGTCCACCACACTGTGATATTCACCACATAGTACACCACACTGTGAAATTCACCACATAGTCCACCACACTGATATTCACCACATAGTCCACCACAGTGATATTCACCACATAGTCCACCACACGGTGATAGTCGCCACATAGTCGCCACATAGTCCACCACACTGTGATAGTCCACCACATAGTCTACCACAGCGTGATAGTCGCCACATAGTCCACCACATAGTCCATGACACTGTGATAGTCCACCACACTGTGATATCCACCACATAGTCTACCACAGCGTGATAGTCGCCACATAGTCCACCACATAGTCCATCACACTGTGATAGTCGCCACATAGTCCACTGCACTACAGTGGGAGAGTTTGCATCACAATCTGCAACACTGCTCACTTGGAACCAAGCACAATGTCCAACAATATTGACCACAAAAGTATACCAACAACTGCCAAGTAACTAAATGTCAGCCTGAAAACTGTAATACTGATCTCAATACAAGTGGAAGCTTATTAATTTAATGTAGTCACCATTTCAGAGCACCCTTTCAAATATCTTCCCATTTGGAAATCCTAGATGGACAAATATTAAAACTGTAAAGCTTCCAATCTCCTGTTCGCCACATACTTTGATTTGGGAATTTGTCTGCTCTACCTGGCTGGAGGTGGTATACTCAAGTTGTTATCTGGTTGTATGGTAAAAAAAATGTCGCACAGGTCACCAATACTCAGGAAACTAGCAAAAAGTGTAATAAAGAAAGAACATTTGCAAATTGTAATTTTTGGTCTATTTTTTTAATATATAAAACTAAAAACATTGAAAAAACAAAATGATACATGAATACTAACACTGTGCATAGAATCACTAATGTAAACTTTCTTCTTGCTTTTCATGTTTTGTACATAATACTGAGTGATAAAGAAATAAACGGTTATCACAAAGTAAGAGCATTCCAAATTAATATTCCGATTAAGTTTGGCAGTAAATGCATCAAGAAATTAGACAAAACAAGTGGAATGCCTCTGTCAGCCTCGCCTGCATCGCGCGAGTAGTGTAACATTTGAATATCAGAAATTTTGTTTCTGAACATTTTGAAAATTAGAGCAGCGCCGATATCTTGCTCTGCTATGCAGGCAAGACACACTTAGAAAAACAAATGCCATTCTTCCTGGGTGTAGGATTGTTTTCCAAGCTATAATAATACACAAATGGCATTTATGATTAAATTCCCGTTCCATATCTATAGACATAATCACAGACAAAAAAACAAATTTCTTTCCCCTAAAATAATGTTTTTATCAAATATGAACAGCTGGCAGGTATGATAACTATTGCACAGGGGGAACAATAATACATGGTAGTATTTAAAGCAAGAGTTTGCATGTCTTGCATGTGCTACGAAATTGTTCATAGCACATACATAGCAATATATCTAATCAATCTGAATTTGATGAATGGCACATTCAGTTAATTAAAAATTAATTTCAAAAAATGAACTATACCATTGTGTACATTGTGTTATTTCTGACATGCGTGCCGATTTTTGGCTAGTCAGCCTCCAAAATATCCTGGGCAATATAATATAGGGTTAAAAAGGGTGCATAAGAGAAGCTGAAACCAGTGAAATTGTAGGTTTTCTTGATTAAAAATTTGTTAATATAATATTTTAGTGCTTTTTGGTGATGTTTTTGACAAATTTAATGTTGCACGTCATAAGGGGACATTTTTGTTTCCTTCATACTAAGAATATATGCATTAATATCATTATTAAATTACATTATCGATAGTCAGCAGTTAATATTTAAATAGTTTCTTTGATGAAATAACCTTGTACAATGATTTTGAGACTTGAATAATGAAAGAATTTTTTCTTGCTTTTTTTCTACATATATTTTGCACTTATACCTCTTCTTGTCTAGCCTTTTCACAAGGCCCTCGTGACTTGGCTATTTTGCTCTGCAAGTAAGCTAGTAGTGGCTGCATAACAAGACTAGCCGCACAGCCCGGTGAATGCGCAATCGAGCGACGTGAGTCCGAGGGCCTTTTGGAACCTGGCCTGTATTTCTTATGTTATCCTTTGTTCCTAGCGAGGATCTGCTACCTTATAGGTAGGAGCCAATCAGCAAACGTATCTTCGCATGACGTCGGCATACATTTGGTATGCAAATTCACCTTCATCTCGAGCTAGCGCTGCCCGTCCAAGCTACTAGTACATCAATCATGGAAAGCAAGCCCCGCAGATACCGTTGTGATTGGTCGATAATCCTCGGTAGGCGTGTTAGCATACGAATGTCAACTTCGTGAATAATTCATATCGGACGATGGAAACCCAGGTTCCAAAAGGTGTCGCTCGATCGCGCGTTCACCAGGGCCGTGTTGATTCTTTTCGTCGCCGGCTAGTCTCATCTCAGGCACAGCATGACGAGGAAAATAGCCAAGTCACGAGGCCTTGTCAAAAGGCTACTTCTTGTCCTACAGTTATGTCCGCAAACACACATGTACGAAATGCAAAAGGAAGAGTACCAATTTATTCATAAAATATGAACCAGTGATGGGTAGCAGACTGAAAAAAATCGATGAATATGCTAGATATGACATGACCATCAAAAAAATCATACCAAAAACTTTAATTTTTAGCCTTCTGCAACACATCGGGTACCCATGACTGGAGCCATGTACATTAATGAACATATTTACTTGAAAATCAATTCTCAGCCCTCCGATATGCTGCTCTGGTGTCTTTCAGCTTCTGTCCCATGCGGGCACGGACCTGGCCAGCTGTGGTGCAGGGAAATCGACTCGTGGGTATGCTGTATCGGATAATGATAGGATACAAAACTAGCTCGAATTAGCAAATGAGTGGATTTAAGAATATTTATACATGTATATGTATGTGTAATGAATAATTCTGCTAAAAGATTATCGTCCACCCAGGCACAAGTTGGCGAATGATCACTGATTAACCCCAATGCCCCTAAACATTTCATGCAATATATCCATGACTATTTTTATTGAAGTCTCGCTCAACTTTTCAGACCAAATTTGCGGGATGCGGTGCGAAGTAAAACCCAACATTACATAAGTGCATGTCAGACCCAGAATTTCTTAATAACATGATCTTAATGGGGATAATGCCCCCCCCCCCCCCCCTGTGATGAAATGCTCAAAAATACCTTGGGAATATTTATCACAACTATCACAATTCAAGAGGGGGGGGGGGATTTGGCGGCCAATTTCGCCCCCTCAGATCTCAGCCGTATGTCGTCTGTTTGCAGCAAAAATTGCCAAATTCCATAAAAAAAATAACAAAAATTGGCACGTACACCACCCACCACGTAATCTAAAAAACTGTCAATTTCAAAAATCATGTTTTTGATCAATTCTGGAACCGCACAGGCAGACGTCACAAAGTTGTGCATGACTCGAAATAAAAAAATAGTCTGGAATTCAATTACTAAGAAATTCTGAAACATGAAACATGGTATAATAGAGTATCTTTATCTATATGCTGTTCTTTATCTGAAATAATTTGAGTTATTAGTGTGAATTTATTTTTAAGATTCAGGCAGTGACAACCATTGTGTGGAAAATATACTAGAAAATATGCAAAGTATTTGAGCAATTGTTTCAAATCAATGTAATCATCATGCTTGCAAATAGCAAATACATAGAACAATGATACATACCGACAATGAACTCAACCTTCTTCCTGTCGAGCAACCTCTTCTCCTGCTCCTCCTTTTGCCTCGTGCCGGTGGCAATTGATGTCCTCATTTCGTCAACCGTAAACAGACAATTCATGAGGGTGCAGATCATTTTAGATGACTGTTGTGACTGGTTCACGATTTGCACTTGGGTTCCAGTCAGGAATTCTTCTGTCTATAGGTGATAAAGTAAAATCATGGAAAAGTTTTAACACTCATCCCTTTGCACTGAGCAACACTTATCTAAGAAGTTGTGTGCATTGCATTTCCACCACACACCCTGTTCCATGCATTATTTGTATTGTAAGAAAATAAAATCTTATAGAATTTTATACACATTTTAAAAAGTAAGTTCAATTTTCATAATTGATTATAATTCAAATGTCCTTGGTTTTTATTCAACCCGTCTCATTCAGAATATTGAAATTGTAGGCAAAGTTTAACAATAACATAAACAACGAAAGAAGTACTTACATCTGGTGCACTGGTCTGTTCAAAAGCAGGTGATCCTGTTCTTGATGTTGATGGCGTCTGTATTTCTGATGTGGTTTTAGGTAATGCAGGTATTGGGGGAAGAGAAGGCAGGGGTGTTGATGAAGGTCGATGCTTTGTGGGGTTTTTTTTTCGTTCAACACCTCTTGTACCGCCTCCCGCACGGCTTCCCTCATAACTTGTACACCTTTCTTTTTCTCCTCATTCAAAATGTCTCGTATTGCTGCTCTGAGTTCTTTAAAATAAAATTGCAATATAACATTCAATTAATAAATCTGCAGTAAATGATTTTCATAGCATTCATTCGAGAATTGATAAACAATCTGCTACCAACTGACCATAATATGCAATAATAGCTTGCAAATTAAAGATATTCTAAGATAAGATTAAGTACTTCCAAAACATAATTCTATTTTTGTAAATTCCTCTGTATCCATGAACAAATGTTCTGAAAATATTACTTGAGTAAAGTAGAGAACAGTTCAATAATTTACCTCTACACATAAGACATGCTGACAAAGTATTAAAGCAAATCTATACATGTATGTGGTAAATATTAAATGTGAATATTATGATACCAGGTAAACTGATAAAAATTCACATAACAATACACATTCTGTGATACCAGGTGGCAATGTTTTGCATCATTCAGCCATTGTAAATGAAAGTTCAACCAAAAAAAAAGATTTGCAAACTTCATAAAAAAGTACATGTAAACTAAAAGATAAAATTTAATACATGTATTTGATTTCTTTTCAATTACCATGCTGCAAGTAAAGACATTCTTGGATAAACTAAACTGATCCACACCCTTGAAATTTTGGATCAAATGTACAACTACAACTTACCCTCTTTCTCATTGATTTTTTTGAGGTTGATGGCTCCTCGTCATCTCCAACTTCTATTTCGTCACTGTCTAGGTCCATGGCATCATCTGCAGTGTCCTTCAGGAACTCCTTTTCCTTCTCAATGATGACACTCTTTTCTTTCTGCCATGGGAAATGTAGCAAACAGACATGAATAATCATAGTACTTTCAATTATATAAAGCTATTTATAAAATGGGTTGTAAACTACACAGCTCGATGAGAACAGCTACTTTGAAGGTACTCTGCGTTCTGGCGAAGAAAATCAACATCAGCTCTAGCTACATGTAGGCTAGACCGAAATTTTCTGTCTCCAGTACGTTAGCCTCTTATCTGGGTAGGGTCGGCTACTACTTGGAGACAGAAGCCGTCATATCACTTTGCTGTGCAAAATTTGTCTATGCCTTTTATACATGTATGGCGTTGTGCCTGCTGGAACAGTAGGAAAAAATCATTTTTCCTCTGTATTTTTTTAAAAATAATCATAAGGCCTAGGCTCTAATTCATATACTTAATCTGTTCAACATACCAATTTGACCAAATGATCCATTTAATGCTCCTTTTTCATGTAATTCAGGGTCCAAGCCTCCAAGGTCTTCTCCGTTCGAAAATCCTGCAGCCGTATTCACACCGTTACCCGAGCTTCTAGTCTCGTACAAGGCAAAATGATTATGAAGGAAAAAATACGATAAATTCATAACGAACTCGTGCACATTGATTTGAAAACGGTTATTTCTTTAACACTAAACAAACATATTTAATGTTAAAGAAATAACCGTTTTGAAATCAATGTGCAAGAGTTCGTAATGAATTTAGCGTATTTTTTCCTTCATAATCATTTTGCCTTGTACGAGACTAGAACGGCACAATGCCATAGACAAATTTTGCACAGCAAAGTGATAGGACGGCTTCTGTCTCCAAGTAGTAGCCGACCCTACCCAAATAAGAGGCTAACGTACTGGAGACAGAAAATGTCGGTCTACATGTAGGCCTACCATGCCTGCACGTACATGTAGATCATAATGATAGCTAGAAGAGCTCCATGGCAATACTTGGCGTACTGACCAAGAAAACCTAAAAATGTCTTCCACATTATACTGTATGATGGCCTGGGGGGACCTTAAGGTACGCACTTTGTCTTTGTTTTCAAACGATTTAAAACTTATATACAATCAGATTTTCTCAATTTAATTTGTGGTCAATATTCTAAAGATCATAACCTGAGAAGAAAATTGCAGAAAACTCACATTTCGCTGTCGCTTTTCGGGAGGGGTCCTAAAAGCTACGTTATATAAGCACTCAATTTCTAATGCTAAGTCTTCACTTCAGCGCATTCTTCATCTTGACTCGAGCTCCACCACCGCGAAGCAGTGGCGGAGCTCCTCAAGTTACCCATGACCACGACCATGACATGACATGACAATATCAATCATCTTTCAACATCACGTAGCCTAACTCTTTAATACTAATAACAATGGAACAAGTTAGTGCACATGCATGACATGCATAGCAAATTTTCTTCATTTCATGGTTATTTTGTCAATCAATCATGTCTAACGAGTCGGAGTAACAACATTGTGGTCACATGGTCATGGTGCCAAATTAAACCACCAACATTATGATAAACCAATAAAAAAACAGGGTTATAATGCTGTAATATATTTACCATTGGCTGCCAACACCTTTGCTTTATACACCTCCCAGCCATGCTTCGGAGGCTTTTCTCCCGGCGGGTTCCCATACTGAACCAGGCCTTCCACTTCAGATTTGGGTCCTCCCAACATCTTTTTTGTTTCCAACAAACTCGCTGGACGTCACCGTGACCTCATTGGTTTCCACCCAGTGAACTAACACCCACATAGCAGGCATGGCTGATTTATCTTTCTCCAACTAAAAAAACAACAACGATCAAAGTACGCTCCAACAAGTGCCAAAACGAGTAATACCAGTCAACGGTTAATTATGAAGGTAACCACAGGTTGCTTGATTTGAATTGCGAGCCAGCTCGAAGTAAAATGCGTGTACTGTTACGTGTGTACGTGTGAGGCTATACAGTATACTGCATGCAGCGCTCCGACGCGACACGTGATTTCCGGAAGTAAACAAAAGCATTGTCTAGAATCCTATACCGGTAGGTATATTTCTTCGGACTATAATGTGTAATGTTACAGTAGTCTAACCATTAGTCATTGCGATGATTAATTTGAATTTGTTTTAACTATATTGAAGTTCCAAAGAAGTTGGAATGGAATAAAAGAACATTTACAGCAACTGTGCAATTTGCTTCTGTCTTCAAATTATTAAAGTATGTTCATCATTATATCATTGACAACCATTATATGACAATTGATTGTTGATCAACTGTTGCATTTGAAGAAATAAATCAGTATTGCAATTACCATGTACTTGAATTGTGTTGTAAATGTATATTGTCAAGCTTCAGTTGTTGGTTTATTACTTCAACTTCATTCAATCATTATAACCATTTAGTTACTCATCAGACTTGATGAATCTTTCTGGGGATTAAATGTAGTAATCCTATAAAATAAAATACAATACTTTATTTTTTTGAAATTTGAACATACTGGTAAAATACGACTCTTCCTGCTACCCTACTCTCTAAAAGAAATCGAGTGATCACTGAGGTCACTCCCCGGCGAGTGAAAATAGACTGAAAATAAAGTGATACTCACTCTTTTCTTTTTAGAGAGCACTCGATATTCACTCAATATTCACTCCTAAACAAGTGATCACTGACGTCACTCCCTGGGGAGTGAAAATAGAGTGAAAATGCACTCTTTTTTTTTAGAGAGAGAGTACCAAATGTGGAAATAGCCCAGTTTTAACATGCCAGTACAATAAAAATGACATTGTAACATGAAGAAAGAGTTCGGACTCGACTCGTTTAGTAATGTTAATATTTTTTTTTTCCTTTTTAATCTGTATTTGTACAACATACCTCATTAAATGAGACACTGCACTTGGGTATTAAAGGGAAACTTACTGCCCGAATGCCAGGGACAGGGCCGGCGGAACGTTTTTCAGAGTGGAGAGGCCCTAATATGGGGGCAAATTTTGTGCCAATTTTTTTTTGACACCTTAAAAAAAATAGATTTTCCGATGGATTTGTCGATCCTAAAAACATATTTTTTTTTAACATGTCTCTCTCTAAAAGAAAAAAAAGTAAGCATGGCAACACCTAGATAGATTTCCCCTTTAATGTTCATTAACACAGGATGTACGCATAATTCAGTAAGTACCATACTGTCATAAGTCTGCTTCACTGAGTATTCAGCATGCCCTGGATGAAGTGGAAAATGATTTGATCTGAAACCCCCCAGTGTGACATGAACGAAGGGTCTACATGGAGCTCAATACATACCACACTGTCACTGTGTGTTCAGTATGCCAAGTCTGTGCATGGGGATTGTGCTTTAAAATGAATGAGCAGTACCAACACTATGAATACAGGGTTTACACATAGTTCAATATATACCACACTGTGGTAAACATGATTTGCAGTGTATATGTCGAATAATTATTTGGAACTATGTTATAAATGCATGATTGGAAATCCCAGTTTATGAGAACAGGAATTACACATAGTTTAATATATACTACACTGGGGTAAACATGATTCACAGTGTGATCAGTATGTCAAATATGTGGGAACTATGTGGTATATGAATTATCGGATATCCCACAGTGTATCAACACTATGAACACAGGGTTTACACATAGTTTAATATATACCACACTGTGGGAAAAATGATTCAGAGTGTGATCAGTATGTCAAATAATTATGTGGGAACTATGTGGTATATGAATTATCGGATATCCCACAGTGTATCAACACTATGAACACAGGGTTTACACATAGTTTAATATATACCACACTGTGGTAAACATGAAGCACAGTGTGGTCAGTATGTCAACTATGTGGGAATTAAGTGGTAAACCACATAGATTGAAATACCACACTATGTCAACACTATGAACACAGTGTTTACACATGGTTTAATACGTGCCACTCTGTGTTTGGTATACCAACTATGTGGTAAATTATGTGGTACACTATGTGATTTGAAATGCCACACAGTGATCACATAGTTTACACATAGTTAACTTTGTGAACACACTGTGGCAACACTGTGTTTGGTATACCAACTATGTGGCTAATTATGTGGTACACTATGTGATTTGAAATGCCACACTGTGATCACATAGTTTACACATAGTTAACTATGTGAACACACTGTGGCAACACTGTGTTTGGTATACCAACTATGTGGCTAATTATGTGGTACACTATGTGATTTGAAATTCCACACTGTGATCACATAGTTAACACATAGTTTACACATAGTTAACTATGTGAACACACTGTGGCAACACTGTGTTTGTTCCATAAGGGTAGGCTTACATGATACACATTTTCGATGGAAGAATAGTAACTTCTACAGATAATAACCTAATTCTTTTTTATGGGCCACCTGGTATTATTGCCTTTATGAATATATCCCTGCTCATTATTCAGCTTATCCAATTTACTTGCGTAAAAATCATGCCTATAATAATGTATACTTTATAAATGTTGATTTTCACGGAAACCTTAGGCAAATGTTCTACAGAATACAAAGTCATGTTTATTACATTCTGGTTTCCATTGTTTCTCAATGACAAGGTGTTGGTAAATACATTTATACTTGTAAACATGATACGAACTCTCCAATTATCATGTCTGCATGAATAATAGTTGTAGCTGTAAACAATGAGATTAGTATGATAACCATCAGATCTTCAGTTCAGTTCAGTTTTTATTTTTTTTTCATTTCCAACGAAAAGAAATATACAATTCACATACATCATTAAATCAACAAAGTAGGATACACGCAATACAACACATAAATATAACAGTATTGTAGATTAGATAAGATGTACCAAACTATTGCAGTATGAAAAATAATTGTATGAATGTTTGGTTGGAAATGGAGAGGTCCACTGTGAAGCTAAGCTTGTAAATTGTGGACCCCTCAGGTGAAAGTATTCAATAATAGTAATTTACATAACAAAAAATAACGAGAATAATGGCCAACAGAGAGGGGAAAGCATAAACATATACAAAATGTGTGAAAGTAACAAGGGAAAAGTAAAAGGAAAGACAGAAAGAGGAGAGAAATTGACTGCATGTGGGACTGAGGAATGACGAATGAAAGATGAATAGATGTAACTGATCAAAACAAAGGTAGCGCGCAACATCGATTCGTGTAAAAAGTGAAATATTTATGAGGATGTTCCTGGTTGACGAGTGGTGACGAGTTCTTTGTATAATAATAATAATAAATAATAATGATCATTTAATAATAATAATAACTAGAAAGGCCGTCAAAGGCGGCAGACCCACGCCTTAACCCAATATAGGTTTTGTTTTGTTGCGATTATTTTTGTAAGCAGTAGCCATTCAAAGGGGATAACAAGAGGCACATCTCCCCCCCCCCCCATAAATATTGCCATATCCAGGTCATAGCTTTGTGTATCCCCACCCTTGAAAAAATTCTTCTGAAAAAGATATTTTATTATTGAAACATCCCTCCCCTAAAAGTAATTGATTAGACATGTCAGAGAGCGTGGCGTGGTGAGAAAAAAAAATGTTAGCAATTTGTATTCAGTGTTCAGTCATGTAAGTGTTAGTAAATGTATTCATGTTCTATCTTTAAATTACATTGCAATTGGGGTTGTTGTTTTTTTTTCATCGGGCTTGGATAAAATATATATGACGACAAATAAAGTTGGATCTAGACTTCAAAATGACATGCATGCGAGGCACAGAGCTTACTCACTCAGCTCAGTCACCACCCATCAACAAAGTCAACGTGGATATACTGGCGTGCATGCCCGTATTCGGCGAACCTCGATCAGCCACCAAATTTTGCAAATCCACACAAATTAAAAAAAAAAATACAGTTTTTGTATATATTTTACAACTACGAAATCCACTCAAACAGACATAAATGAGGTATAAACTAGTTATATGACAGGACCGTTATAACCCAAAGAAAAAAGTTCAATCCTACTACAGTGAGCCAGGCACAGGCTGACTCCCTGGGGTTATGTACTCCCTAGCCCGACCAGATCCCCGTCACTTCGCGACAGCGCTGTGTATAGTTATGTACGTACAGCTAGCTACACAGCCCACTAGCACTCACTCAGATCAACACACGCGAACGCTCGCGAGTGCGATAAACTCACTCACGTCGAACAAACTCACCAGATTTTCACCGAAAACAATTAAAATCACGTACTACACGTCCACCAGGATAAAATAAATCACAAAAACTTCCACAACAAAGTGGAAAGAACCGGGGAAAATAAACAGAAATGCACAGAAGATAAGAAATAGAGGAGAAGCCGTAGGGCTAGGGTAGCCTGAATCTAAATGAATTTGTGGATAAAAAAGGTATCGCGCGCGATAGCTATAGAGCCTAGCCGCCTATTAGTATACCGTACATAGCCGCTTTCGCAGTAGTAGTTCAAGCCCGCGAAAAATCCCTTGTTGCTGGGATACGTTGGCTTTGAATATTCATTGCAGGCTCGTACGGATTTGAAGTGAAATGGCAAATAATGGGTCTAAAAGTCTTCTAAAATTCATAAACCTGAAATAGACTTTTGGTGAGACGAAGTAATGAGTGTTTTGATTGGCCAAAATATTTCTGCATCTGCAGGCGAAGTTTGGGGTCATCAATCTTTCTAGTTTCTTTCCTGTCACTATCTGAACTGAAGTTCCTATACTTTACTACAGGGTCAAAACTTCAAGGTCACACAGAATGTGCAGGGGTCAACCAATCATCACCAAAATCTAATCGATTCTTTCCTGTCACTTTCTGAACATTCGAAAATTTGGTGCAAATCCGTTCACCCGTTCTCTTGTTATCTTGTACACAAACAAACAAACAAACAAACAAACAAACAAAAAAACAAAAAAACAAAAACAAACAAACAAACATACGGAGCCCTTTACATAACCCTGCCGATTTCATCGGCGTGGGTAATAATGATGCATATATACATAGACACACATACACATTTAAATGCTGCATATATAGAGGTAATCTAAATGCTACTAACAAATGACAAAGCGAGTTAGGTTTTGTAAGGAGCCAATACAAATTTCTTTAGATTTCTCTTAAAGATTGTGAGTGAAGAGGATTTTTCCAAATCATGGTGCAAAGTATTCCAAAGTTTAGGACCTTCAAAAATAAATGTTTTTTGTGCAGAAAATGTTCTCAAAAATGGTAAATGAAATTCATCCGACTGTCTGGTGGGATATTTGTGAATTGTACGATTTTTTAGAAACATATCGTGAAACGCAGATGGTAGAGTACCACAATTGTATTTATACATAAATTCACCAAGATGAAATAAGTACAGATCTTTAATTTTTAGGATGTTATGTTCAAGGAAAAGAGAATCCGTATGGGCACGTATAGGAGCATTACAAATTATACGAATGACTTTCTTTTGTAGTAGTAAAACTCTTTCCAGCAGTGTTTGATGACTGTTTCCCCAAACCAAAAGACCATAGTTTAAATATGGTAAAATAAGAGATGAGTAAAGCATAAGTAAAGATGCTTGAGGAAGGTGTGATTTAAGTCTGTTAATGATACCGATATTGCGAGAGATAATTTTACAAATATTTTCGATGTGTATTTTCCAGGAAAGTTTACTGTCAACCAAAACACCTAAAAATTTGGTTTGAGAGACTTGCTCAAGAGGGATATTGTCAAAAACAATATCAGTAGGTAATGATGCTAAGGAGTTACTAAACAATATATAATTCGTCTTCAGAAGATTCAATGATAATTTATTAGCCCTTATCCATTCTAATATGTTACGCAGCTCTCTATTGATTACATCGACAAGAACATTTGGATCACTGTGAGAAAAAAAAAATTGGTGTCATCTGCAAATAAGATGAATGACAGGGAATCGGATGATTTATGAAAATCATTTATATAAAGTATAAACAATAATGGGCCTAACAGGCTTCCTTGAGGGACGCCACAAGAAATATCTTTAAAATCTGATGCTTGCTCGTTTAAGAAAACAAATTGTTTTCTGTTAGAAAGGTAGCTCCTGAACCACTCCAAGGCCTTTCCACGAACACCAATATGAGCAAGTTTATAAAGTAAAATATCATGATTTATCGTATCAAAGGCCTTGGAGAAGTCCAGGAATATACCTACTGTGTGAGAAGACGAGTCAATTAAATGGGCAACTTTCTCAACAAAAGACATCAAAGCATGAACAGTACTATGTTTCTCCCTAAAACCAAACTGGAAATTAGAGAGGATATCATATTTTTAAGGAAAGAAATCATTCGAGTAAACACTATCTTTTCCAAAATTTTGGAAAAAGAAGATAGTAACGAGATTGGCCGATAATTACCTACTTCAAGTTTGTCACCTTTTTTGAATAAGGGAATAATTTTTGCTAGTTTCATGGAATTGGGAAATTTACCATGCATCAATGATAAATTTCAAATGTGGACCAAAGGATCTACAATAACAGGAATAATGGCTTTCAACATTACGTTATTAATTCCATCAAAACCGGAACTTTTTTTATTCTGTAAGTTGGATACAATATTAATGACTTCTTGCCTATTCGTAGGAAAGAGAAAAATAGAATTTGGATTAGCAGGGCCTAAAAAATCACTATAATTTCTGTTTGCTGGGGAATATTTTTAGAAAGATTGTTGCCGATTGACGAAAAGTAAGTATTAAAGATATTCGCTATATCTTTGGAATCTTAGATAATTCTTTTTCATGCGCATGCATTAATAAATATAGCAAATATTAAATTATATAAGTATACAATATCAAAGGACAGAAATTATAGTCCGGCAGCCAAACCCGGATTTTGGGCCTAAGTTTGGATTTGAATGTTATAGTTTTTTTTTTTTAATTGATATGGACTGTTTAGACCTTCTATTTTAACAATCCACATGCTGGAGCTCTGTCAGCATTGAGCAATTTGAGATATACGCGAAAATCCAAAATGGCCGCCGGCGGCCATCTTGGAAATGCTGTTTACCTACTTTAAACATCCCTAGAATTTTCAAAAATGGGTAATAAAGGTTTTTTTGGATGGAGAATCCAAATCTGAGGTTAGTTTGAAGATATGACAATGTTTTGATGTCTAGATATAAAATGGCGGCTTATTGTCAAGATGGCGCCCCCAGTGGCCTATTCAAATATTCCTATGATATTCAGTACAAAGTCAATTAAATAAGATTTTGTATTTTTTTCCTGATATTTAGAAACAAAAGCCAAAAGTGAAGTGGGGATATGGGGATGGGGGGGGGGGGGGGAAGGGTAGCCCCCTTCCCAATCACACGCACACACACACACACACACACAATATATATATATATATATATATATATATACACTAAAGACAAAACAAATGACGTTCACTTTTTGTAGATGACAAAAAGTACATGTACTCACTTTTACACATGTACATGTATACATGTTTTTAAACATTTTTGCTCCAAAAAATGATCTGACACTGGTCTTGCAGAGATATTGGCATCCACATTTGAAGGTGTTGGCAAGATGATGACAGGGAAGAAACTCCCTATGAAATTGAACATGAGAGCCATTCGGATGGTAGCTGAAGAGCTCCTTCGAGATACTCTTTCTACTGGATATGATTGTGAAGTCCCAAAGAGAGCTTCTTTCTGAACTGGAGAACCTTGTGCTACGGAGTTGCACAACAAAGATGTGGGTTCAAAATCTCATCAATCCTGTGCTCACCATGATGATGTATGTGAGGGCGAGAAGCTGATTGGGCCCTTCATCTCCAGGCAGTGAAGCCCATGATCCCCTAATTCTTTGCATCCCCACACCTTAATTATGCTCAATATTCTTTGCTCTATCTCAGGAGCATGGAAGCTCTTCCAGAAGACGTCCTTCAGAATTTCTTGGAAGGTGAGCATGTCATGCGCCATAATCAAGGGATCTGGAACGGCATATGGAGCGATATGTTCATATATAGAGAGTACCTTCACGAGGTATGGACATGGCAAGTGTGGCATCATCGGAATCACACTCAAACCTGGAACCATGAAGACATGGGCCCTTAGTTTGCATGCTTGCGGAAAGATGCTTCAAGATCTGTCTGACATTCAGGAAAATGCATCATGTTGCAGTGCTACAAAACACAAAGAAGAGTATGCATCTCGTATCTCAGCAAGACAAAATCGACAGAAAGGGTAGAATTAAAGTAGATACCTGCATCTTCCCTTGGAGCCAAAGGGTCATCCAAAAGCCATGATCGCAAATGTTGTGAATGGCCGTCTTGCTCCAGAGTCAGTAAATGTAGATATTGCACATGCAATAGGAATGAAGCAGATGAAAGAATTTGAACAAAATTTGCCAGAAGGTTACTCTGCTCCTATATCAAAGAAGGTGGTATTGATGAGCATGGGGAAGAAGGCCATCGACTTTGGTGAGTCAAAATTATATGACACGAAAATTGGTCTACTCGCAAGTGATTGGAGTACAAGCAAGTTCGAGGGATCTTTTGCGCAAGTTGCGCCTTGAGCATTTGACCATCAAGTTGATTCGGCGCCTTATAAATCTTATATATTATTATTATGATCTAAATTTCTGTGATGTGATGTCTTGTGAACTCTCACCTAGCTGTGCCTACACCGTTGTTTGGCGACTGTGGCCTGGTGAAGCCACTCGCCCGAAGAGGGAGATGCGTATGACCGTTACCACAAATGCAAATAACCCCCTTTTCCATTCAGTTTCAAGGACATTTTGTGAAATTTACCCCCCTTTATTACGTCAAAACCAGGAAAAAAATGGTACTTTGAAATACCCCTATTGTAAGGACTCTTTCGCAAACTCACCCCTATCTTACCATAGTTCAAGGACAAGACATTATATCCTTTTTTCATTAACATAAAGGTGTCCAAGACCCTCGAATTACAAGTTCACACACAAGTAATATTCAGTTCACTAAGTTCACTAAGTCCTATTTCAGTACATACGAAATCGGTAACGCATATCCGAAATCTGCTGTTCTGTAAGGCAAAATAAATTTGTCCAAGACAAGATCAACAATTAATTGTTTTAATACCTCTCGTTGCCAAATGTAATGTCCTGAAATGTCAAATACAATTTCTTGCACAGTTGCACTAGTCAACAAACTCCGTAAGTTTAAGCCTATAATTGAATGCTTCTTCTGCGTGTAGATCTCCTTCTACTATCATCTTCAGGATTTCGTGTTGGGCTAACGGTGATGCGAATTCTTCCATGATCAGGACCAGAGTTTTCAACTGATGTATTTCTGCTTTGTGAAGTGAGACTAACTGACCTTGCATTGCATACAAAATGAATCTGTTAGCGTATTTGCATCATGCTGGCTCAGAACAAATTTGACGCCCAATCGTGTCCTCCTCTGATCCATCCTCAGTGTCCTTGCAAACAAGATTCACTTTCATGATGACATCTTGCAACACAACACCAACATTGGTGCTTGTATTGATGAAGACATTTTCCAGGATTTTTCTTCCCAGGTTTTCTTCCCTTTCCTGACACCTATTTTATCAATTTCGAGGACACTTTCGCACCCCTATTTTCTATATTTCTAGGAATATTCTGTCTGCAGACGTTCCTTGAAATCGACCCCTTTTCTGGCGATTTTGGTAACGGTCATGCGGTCCCTAAGTCACATTGAGTGGCTCCACCGGGGACTGTGGTGACATGCAAATTGCTAAATCCAAGGCCACCTTGAAGAATCAGATTAAGGTTGAAGTCAGTTCGACAAGACAGACGGGAAGACAGCAAGGTGAATTACGCACAGTGATTGATGGCTGTGCCCTCCTGTGGATCCCCAGCTGGCCGTCATCATCACCGACAAGACAAGCAACTGTGATGGATTACTTTAACAAATTCAAGAGCAAGGTAGCCGACCATCTTAAATCTGGAGAGACGTATTTAATCTTCGATCGCTACTGTGATTACAGCATGAATTGTGCCACCATATCGTCCAGGGGAAATGACGGATCACGGGTATATCAACCAACCTGTCATCACCTCTTCCTACCCAGAAACTGACTCTTCACCGTTAACGTGAACAAAAGAAAACTAATTCACAGCATATCCAAAGAAATTCAAACAGACAGTGATTTTCATGAAAGAGAATAGACACAAGCTTGTCGTCACTGATGAAGAAGCAACCCCTTTTGAAGTTCGCCCAGATGGGTCACTAACACGGAGGCAGCATTTGTCAACTAAGCATGAGGAAGCCTATACCATCATTGTCCAGCAAGCCATCAAACTGACAGCCGATGAGGGAAGTTTCACTCGAGTGATCGCCGACGATACAGATTACCATGATCAAGGTCTTACATCACCTTTAGTGACGGAGTCACCAATCAAAGACAGGACCGTCATTGCCATACCTGGAACAGTCAACAAGTATAATGAAATCGTCCACCTGATGTTGCCAGGTCACATGCTGACCGGCTATGACACAGTTGGGGCATGTTTCGGCATTGGTAAGGGAACTCTGCTGAAAGTCCTTAGAAACAATTCTGGGATGCAGTTGGAGTCAGGAGACATTAGGGAGTTTTCGATTGTGTCAATTTGAACGTCGTCCTAGATCCTCCCAGCTACAATGGACTGCTTTGTGCCAACTGCATACAGCGCTTTGTTCAAGAACGGCTAACCCGTCCACTGGCTTCTCCCTCGTCCACTGGTCAGATCGATAATGCGTCAAACATGGTATTGCCGTCTTCTCTAAAACGTGAACCTCGCTTCACCCATGGTAGCTTCATGCTTCACCTACTTTGTATGCAGTTAACACAAAGCAGTCCATTGTCGCTGGGAGGATCTAGGACGGCGTTCACATTGACACATTTGAAAACTCCCTATTGAGGGTGACATGGCTGATGTCATGCATGAAGCGACTGCACTTATTGGAGCTTGTTATGGGCAACCCAGTGCTACACCAATGACAGAGGCACGTTGGAGCACATGGCGATCAAAAGTAGGATGACCAGGGGCAATGAACATGCCAAATCTCTCTTCCCTGCAACAGAAGCCTTCACTGAAATGTGATACGTGCCCACCTTCAAACATGGACGGAGAAAGGCCCTGGATCTCAATCCTAATGTCCCAGACCCGACAAATTATGCTTACTGTATAATGAAGAAAAAAGCAATTCACTCCTACCAATAACAGTTCCTCCACAAGTACAGCTAGCTCCTGCAAGCATTTTGAAACTCATCCGCTGTACGTGTTCAAGTGACATGCCTTGCAGAACATCTCGATGTGGCTGCCATAAGGCAAATCTAGCCTGCACAATATTTGTTCGTGTAATGGCTCTTTAACTTGTCACAATGACCAAACAAGAGAGGCAAGAGATATTTCCAGCTATCCAGAAGAAGCAGAGGAATTAGATGAATAAACAGTATAGGATAAAGACTGATATTCAGGAACATGAAATCACTTTACAGCAGTTTTGGCAAAAGTAGCAGTATGGCTCTAGCACTTCAGGAGCAGGATTGTAGAATTGTTCCATCACACTATTCATCAGGGAGAGGGACAGATTCTCCAACAGCAGAGTGGTGTAAAAATCTTTAACAGTCATTTAGGGCCCAGTTTGATCATTATTTTGTATCATCCCAAAGAGATTACTTTCAAAACAAACAAGAGGTAGTAAAAAAAAGTCATATCAGGAGGATATCTTAAAAATGATGTATACCTAAAAAGTTTACAGAACAGCAACATTGCTATTTTGAAACTTTGTACTTAACTCTGATATTATTTTACTTAATAAACCTAACCTTTAGGGTTTAACCTTCGTAAATTATCTACATTATGCCCCTACCCCTTGTCCAAATAAATGGGTTAGAGTTAAAGGATAAATCAGTTCTACGTGCGCTTTTACTTAGTCTATACATTACTATACAGCATGTTTATATGGCGGCCATCTTGAAAATTAGCTGTCATATTATATCTAGACATCAAAACATTGTCATATCTTCAAACTAACCTCAGATTTGGATTCTCCATCCCAAAAACCTTTATTACCCATTTTTGAAAATTCTAGGGACGTTTAAAGTAGCATTTCCAAGCATTTCCAGCATTTCCAAGATGACCGCCGGCGGCCATTTTGGATTTTTGCGTATATCCCAAATTGCTCAATGCTGACAAAGCTCCAGCATGTGGATTGTTAAAGGTCTAAACAGTCCATATCAATTAAAAAAAAAAATATAACATTCCAATGCAATCTTACCCCCCCCCCCCCCCCCCCCCCCCCCTGCCGGACTAAAAACCTGAAACGAGATTTATCGATGTTTAATTATATCGTACTCACAATCATGATTAATATATGAAACATATGTAAAGCTTGGATCCTCTCTTTCATATGGTGCCTCTCATGTGATACATACTTCACGCATGAGTGAATAAATAGCAGGGCTAAAAATCGTTTGGCCAACGATATCTGAATTTCAAAGAGATAATCACATTTCTAGAAGTAGTTTTTCTTTCCTTTCATATGACACCTCAGTAGGGGAAAATGAGCCACGGACGACAAAGCTCTGTTGGTGTAAATTGATGCTTGACTGATCATTTTCATGATTTATTAAATGCTCCCAGATCGTCCCCATTCTGTTACCAGAAATACTGGTTGCTCTGCTGTTAACTGCATGGTCAAGTTGGTTAAAGAAAAACAAACCTCATTATTAATTACATTTTATAATTTTGTACTCAACACTCCATTTTTTTGACGATCAGCCATGCATGAAGTTATTCTGTCTTCCTTATTTATTGCTAGGACTAGCAGCCAGTGCAAAACGGATTCGTTTAATGCATCATCAAAATGCAAGCATCAGATTTGTCATCCCTGGCTCAATTTTCCCGATTAAGGTGTCATATGAAAGGGCAGAATCAAACTTTCTAGAAATATGATTATCTCTTTGAACTTCAGATATCGTTCTTTTTTGGTAGCCCTGCTTCATATTGTCTATATTCACGTATGCTTGAAGTATGTATCATTATGGGTGGCATCAAATGAAAGAAGATGATTCACGCTTTACAAATATGTGTCATTCATAAAACATAATTGTGACTGTTTGATAAAACATCGATGAATCTCGGTTTCCTTTTTTCCTGGGACGTAATGTACTTATATATATCTATATGTCTATGTCTTCGGTTGGGAGACACTTGTTTGTCTCCCTCTTTGTCCATTGTGTCTCCCTATCACACCAGTCCCTATTATAATGGAATTAACAGCGTTGTCGTGTGTCTCCCTAATACCCGATCCAGTGGATATATATATATATATATATATATATATATATATATATATATATATGTATATATGTATATATATATGTGTCTGTGTGTGTGTGTAGTATATCCCAGAACAAAAATAGGCATGTGGGTACCAGTCAGTAAAGACACCGTTTGATCCTGTCCAGTAGTCACGGAGAAATAGAGATTTTCTTAAAGCCTGTCATTGGTCTCTTTCTTCCATCTTTTGTCAATTGGATGTTATTGGCATCCATATGACTTGTGTGGATAAATATTTTGTTTGTAATAGACATTTTTACTAACATATTCAATTCAAATTCGTTGTATGGTATGTCTACATAATGATCAGGTTGTATCTTCCTGGATCAAGACAAATCACTGTATTAATCAAACAGATTCATAATTTTGTTTAATCATTACTTTTCATCTTGCGAACTACTGCGAGGAGCCTTAGATTCCTCTCTTTTATGGAAAGATCTGTGTAAATGCATACAACTGTATTCCTAATTTTGCCTGGCAAAATTCCTATGTCTTTTCCTATGGAAGGTTGGCAGGTATGAAATATTTTAAAACTGATATCAAAACCCCTCACAACACCTATCCCTCATCTATGCACATGTCGATTTGAATTGCATTTACAAAGTATAATTGCTGTGGGTCGACTAGCAAATGTGTTATATCTGGTCCCTTTTACCAACCACTGATTTTGTTTTCCTTTAAATGTATATGTTGCTGGTGGTAATAAAATAAATCAATCAATCAAACCACCCTTCTGATTGAAATATTAATATATGAAAATATTGATATATCAGGCGAACGTCCATAACGTCTAATTCACACGAAATATTGCATTTACATCGTAACGCTTCTTTCATGCCTCACTCGTTTTAAAAGAACCTACAGAGAAACTACTAACAACTAAGGCATTAATCTTGAGTTATAATATTTACAAACATTTGTCAATGAATGTCTGTCATTAATTAAAAAATATACTTACGATTGGTTTACAGGACTATCCCTTTGTGCTATGGACTTCTCTAGCTTCACCCGACGATGACTATTCACCCGACTATTCAAAGCCTACAGTTTGTATATATGCCATATAAAAAAGGGGTGTGTATTGTGAAATATCGGGCATTTACAGCTACCATGGCTACAAAATACAAATGGTGCTCAAATTAAAAGCAATCATAACAATGGTATCTCCCCCACGTGTTATTATATGATCAAGTTATTAACGTGTTTGTTAAGTAAGGTGTTAGCACGTCAACATTCAACCCCTATGCGCACGAAGAGGCAGTTTTGGGACGACAACCGGATCAATAGCGGAATGAAAAGCTCTTCGGTAATTTGAAAGGCACTAGCGTAGCCTGGGGGCACATTTTTGTATTCTATTGTTATATTAGTAGTCACAATTCATTTTTTTTTTTCTACGACTTTTATACTCGTATAGTATTCATTCGCGTGCAGTGTTCGTGATAAGAGTGTACAAATCAAATGGAAAAATGGCAGCCGTTGCAGGGGTATCGATCTATCTCCCGCATTCTCTCTTGCTGTTATTCGAATGCCCTTTGCTATTTCGCCCTCTTTCTCTCTCTCTCTCTCTCTGTAGTTGTCTCTCTTCTTCTTACTCTCTTGCTGCCAAGTTCCATTTCACACCCCTCCCACAATCATCGAATTCCCATTATTCTCTTGGTAACAAGTTTCTTTCTCACATCCCCCCCCCCCCCTCCCTCTCTCTCTCTCTCGAATAGTCCTTACTATATCGCTGTCAAGAAACTGACACTGATAAAATATTAAGTCGAAACTAAACAATGTTTTTATTGTAATAATTGGCGTATATTCAAGATCTTTAAACATTGACTGAGTTCAATGGCAAAAGCGAAGTATTTAGAATTGACAATTGACAGCAAGACCGAATAAAGTTATGTATGGATTATTATAGGAAACAAATTCCTTTGCCTGACAGAAAAGTCAGAACTGAATACACACACACACAGGGTCTTTTCGATGATATGAATTTATCATTATTAAGTTTTGAGTAAGGGTCTAAAACATATTCTAAGTTGTAGTCACAAGACAGGCTAATCATTTTATTTCAAATGAACAGTATTAAAAATACAGGCCCATTTACTGAATAGCATTTCATGACATATCTTACGAAATACATGAGAACAATGAAATTAATAACAAAGATTGGTAAATGTTAAAACAACATCATGATATTTTTCGTGGGTGAAAAAAAAGGTTTTCACATCTAACAGAACGAGTCCTAACCTTTCCAAACTATCCCATTGTAATCACGAAACCTGTCTTGATCCTGAAAAGATCTGTGAGTAGCACTCCCAACCCCATTAAATCTTGCAATCTCGGATCGGTTGGTTGGGGGGGGGGGGGGGCGAGCCTACCGCTTAGCGGTTAATAAAATACAGAATGTCAAACATAATTGTGGGGACATTTTGACCAACTGTTGGTGAGTTCTCCCCTTGGTCAGCTCGATGACATTTGGCTGGCCGCTCTGCACAATTCCATCATTTTCTTCACCAATCTGCTGGACGACTGATCTAATTCTATATAAATTCAAATTTGTTGTAGCTATGGCATTTTGACTAAAAACCATCGCTGGTTGTAATGCCACCATAGTAAATGAGTTGAAAAGTCTAAACGATATGCCTATTGAATGTCAATTTACAGATGTAGTAAAGTACTTTAGCTGTATAAACCCCAGGAAAGCCATGGGACCTGACAGTATTTGTGGCAAAGTGCTCAAAACATGTGCAAGGCAACTTGCTGTTCCTTTCGCCAGCCTCTTTCAAGAGTCACTGAATCAAAACTATGTCCCACAATGTTGGAAATCGTCTACCGTCATTCCAGCAGCAAAAACACCCCGGGCCTCTGAGCTGAATGATTATCGGCCCATAGCCCTCACTTCCTTGGTCATGAAATCTTTTGAATGTCTGATTCTCCAGAAGCACTTACTGCCACAAATACTGCCACACATTGATTCACAACAATTTGCTTATCAACCTAAAAAGTCTGTTAACGATGCCATCTTACTCTTAGTTGATACAATTGCTCGGCATGTCGAC
The DNA here is from genome assembly GCA_025617745.1 of Heliocidaris erythrogramma. Taxonomy (NCBI): domain Eukaryota; kingdom Metazoa; phylum Echinodermata; class Echinoidea; order Camarodonta; family Echinometridae; genus Heliocidaris; species Heliocidaris erythrogramma. Next base: position 4,713,395 of record CM046863.1, read on the forward strand.
AAACTTGGCCACTATGTTCGCATTACTTTTGTAGATTTCGCTTCGACTTTCAACACCATGCAACCCCACATACTAATGCAAAAACTCAGTAAGATGACTGTTAGACCCTCACTGATACTGTGGTTGCATGATTTTCTGACAGGTCGATTCCAAGGGTTCAATTATTGAATGTTCTTTCGGATTTTATAAACATCAACACTGGGTCACCACAGGGATGTGTGCTTTCTGCACCGCTATTCATTCTGTACACGAACGATTGTATATCATCCTCTGCAGATGTCAGTATGATTAAATATGCAGATGACACGGCTATTATCGGTCTGATTTCAAGAAACAATGAGCAAAATTATAAAGAAGAATTGCTTGTGATTGAAAAATGGTGCGATGAGAACTTTTTGGTTTTAAATACTAGTAAAACGAAAGAGATGATAACCGATTTCCGTTCTATGAAACAAAACAATGTAAATCCGATAACAATGAAGGGCAAGACTATAGAAGTAGTTGATAGTTTTAAGTACTTGGGAACAACTGTTGACAATAAACTGACATGGATCGACCAATGTCAGAATGTGTATGCAAAAGCACAGCAACGGTTATACTTTCTGAAAAAGATGTACTCATTTCACGTTGATAGGACAATTCTCCTGTTGTTCTACAAATCAGTAATTGAAAGCGTAATTCTGTCTAGTTGTGTAGTTTGCTTTGGAGCATGCAGACAGGAGGACTTTAAACAATTGAAAAAAATCCCCAGGCACGCGAAGGAAATGATAGGCGAAGAGACTAATTTGAATGAGGCATGTACCTCTCTGATTTTGAAACAGGCTGAAATTATCTTTGAAAATACAAATCACCCTCTCCATTCCTATTATACTGTCATGCGTTCTGGAAAACGGTTTCGATCGGTAGGATTTCGTACAAATCGTTTTGGAAACTCATTTATCCCGCTGTCAATCCGGGAATACAATAAACTCAAGTAACAAAGCTATACAATTATCGTCCCGCTATACATGCAACTCACCAGACTAGACATTATTGACTTGTTCAACGTATTATCCTCATATTTTTTTTATGTTGACTCTATATAGAAAGCTAATTTGTATAGCAATCTAAACCTAAATTGAAAATCTTTCCTTTCTGATGAGTTTAGGCTGAAAAAATATGCTGATTGTAGTACGTATAATTCTGTATGTTTATGACCACATATGACTACATGTTCATAACATGTGTAATTTTGTTTATTTATATGAATGTTATGTACTTTTGTAAGCCAACAAAGCAAATTTCCTTAATTGGACGAATAAAATTATCTATCTATCTATCTATCTATGCTGCCATCTACAGACGAAATGCATATCTATGCTTATTGTTGCAGTTTTATCACTGATCTCTATGTAAAAATCTGGATAGAGCATTGGCTTGTTGAGGTGAAGCCGCTAGGCCGCCATGCTACCACTCCCATTTCTATAGCTGGAGATTGGAAAGGCCAATCACGTCGAAGCTGGTTCAATGGCTGTGCAGTGATGCGCAGCGTGCGCATTGTATTGGGAGTGGTTTAAATGGCCGCACTGTGGCTTCAGATGTTTGCACAGTGCGTATGGACCAATGCTCTATCCAGATTTTTACATAGAGATCAGTGAGTTTTATTTGCTTTTGCTGTCTGTTCTTGTTTTTGTTTTGTTTATTCGTTTATATTGTACCTCACTTGTTTATCCCCAATTGACAGTGTTGTAGTGTGTCACCTGTAGTCTTTTACCACTAAGATGTGTTATACTTTAAATGGCTAATTTTACCTTTTAAGGATGTAAATGATTTTGATTTGAACATTGATTTTACAATTACACCATAATGCTGCCAACATTTCGGTTTCTCATGAACAATATGAACGTAATATTTCAAACAATATAGATAATAATATATAAGAAATTGAATGTACTTTTGATGTCAATGATAATTCTTTTGTTAAATCTCGATATAAAATATAATATAATATAAAAAGAATGACCTGAATTTGTTAGATCTTAATATTCGCAGTGACCAATTGATTTTGTTATTAGATAACATTAAAAGTAGATGCTTTTGTGATTGGTTTGACAGAAACCTGGTTTACGGATGTCTTGTCTCGGCATAACCTCATCTAACAATAGAAGAAATAAGCGAGGAGGTGGAGCAGCACTGTATGTTCCAACATACCTGCATTACGTTATATTTAACGAATGAAATACGATGAGTTAAACGATGGAAACGGTTTGTATTGCAATAACATTACCCAAGAGGAAAAACTTAGTTATAGGCAGAATTTATTGCACACCTTCTTTTGATCACAATACATTTCTACTAGAAATGCCACGATTGCTTTCAAACCTTTTATTTCAAAATAAACTTTGCTTTTTTAATGGGCGACTTTAACATCCATCTTTTAAAATTCTAAGGAAGATAACTTTCTCAACTTTTCTTTGACACTCTATTATCATTTCCATTTATTCTATTGATTAATAGACCCATTAGGCTATCCTCTCATTCATGCACTTTAATTGACAATAAATTATTTTCTCAAATGTTGATAGGGAAACTGAATCTGGCATCATTCTGTCCGATATTTACGACCATTGTCCAATATTCGCAAGAATATTATCTTTCTTTGGGAATAATTCCTACTCTCCCCCTGTCAAAATGGTGAGGTAAAATCATTCCCAAAAGACTTCAAGATAAACTTAGTTTACTTAGCTGGGCAGACGTTTTAGTCAGCAACGATGTCAACATGTCTTATAATCATTTCATGAGTATTCTTGTCAATTCGTTTAATGAATGTATCCCTCCTGTAAAATGTAAACTAAACAACAAGTGGAAGACACGAAATCCTTGGGTTAGTAAATCACTTTTAAGAGCCATCAGTAGGAAATATAATCTCTTTTAGAAGTATCGTGCAAATCCGCCCGATGCAGCACTGACGAGAAAAATATGTTACATATATAAACATTTTGACAACTCTTTTGCCATCTGAAAATAAAGTTATATTGTTCCAAATTTGAATCAAGTTCGGCTAATATAAAAGAAACATAGAAAGTAATTAATGATGTTTTAAAAAAAGATCGCAATAACATACTCATATGAAGATCCATAATACAATTGTTGATGATAATTCTGATACAGCTAAAAGTCTCAATGATTATTTTTTCAGGAATTGGTCCTAATCTCGCTAACGCGATACCCCGCGTAGATAAGAGCTTTGAATGATTTTTAAATAGTGAAAATCCAAATTCGTTATCCTTCCTTCCAACTGACACTCATGAAATAATAAAACCTTAAGTAAAAAGAGCCCATGATATGACAAGATAAGTATGATTTACTAAAAGACATTATCAGTGAGATTGCTATTCCTTTAGAACATGTCATGACTTTGTCAATTGTGAGTGGTATTGTTCCCGACAAAATGAAAATTCCAAAAGTGGTTCTCTTTTATCTTATAGTTTCATAATCTGGAAAAAATAATATATAATCGTACAATAAAATTTGTAAGGAGTTTTGACCGTTTTAGGCAAAAGCACACAACAGCGCATGTAATTCTATATTTTATTAATAACATAACAACTACTGTTGATGACCATCTCCACACGCTTGGAATCTTTCTGGACTTCTCCAAGGCCTTTGACACCATTGATAATGATCTCTTATTGGCTAAGTTATGACATTACGGAATAAGGGGAAAGGCCTTGGAGTGGTACAGAAGTTACCTTACAGGTAGTAAGCAGTTTGTTTCCATAAATGGTTAAAATTCAGATTATAATAACATAACATGTGGACTGCCCCAGGGTTCTCTTCTTGTGCCACTACTCTTTATTTTATTTATCAATGATTTTCAGAATTCGAGGTCCTATCATTTATATTATTTGCCGATGACACCAGTGTTTTTTATCTCATAAAAATCCCGATACTCTTATAAATACAATCAATACTGAACTTGGATGTATTGAAGTGTTTTTTAGCCATTCAATTTCACCTTTTTTTTTCAATTTCAGCTTTACCCGGTAATGTCTCTCTCAATAATACTTCTATATTTTTATTTATAGACAACAAACTTTCATGGAAGAAACATATCACGCATTTATGTAAACTGTTATAAATGTTGGTGTCATTAACAAACTGAAAATCATTTTTCCCTCCAATATATTATTTAATTTCTACTGTATGCTTATTCTCCCTTACTTGAATTATGGGTTATTAACTTTGGGCAAATCCACTAAACATTTATTGGATAGATTATTGCTTACACAAAAATGATAATGATAATCATTTGTCATCAAAGCAGATTAGATTCAGATCAATTGTTTTACGCTAATAAAGTATTAAATATACACGAGTTATACAATCTTCGTCTGGGTTTTTTATGTATCAACTAAATTGCGGCGAGTTGCCAACTCCCTTCAGTTTATTGTTTTCAAAAAATGAAAGTTTTCACAGTTACTCCACAAGACAGGCGTCATCTTACCACCTTCAATTTCCAAGGACTTTGTACAAACAGAAAACTATTATCTACACCGGCCAACGTTTCTGGAATTCTCTTGATGGGTCATTCAGACAGTCACCAATTTTTTTTTCGTTCGAACATAATCTTAAGCTTTGGCAAATAAACGGTTACAGTATGTAAGGTTCGGATAGGTTGACTGTCCGTCATCAGAAGTGACCAGAAGTGATGAAGTACAGTCAACCTGTCCGAAACGTCAAGTCTTCTCCACCCTCAGCCTTCTCATCTGGTTTACAGTCCTTGTCTACACTCTCTGAATTTCTATCTCGCTTTTCCTTTTCTTCTCCTCTCAACTTTTCTCCACTTTCTTCTTCTTACTCAATAGTCATTTTCAGGACTAACCACATGGTGAACTGTAAACCTTCTCCACGTTATTCAGTTATTCATATTGTAGGTTCTTTAAAGTACAACTTTAATGATTTTAAATATTGGCTTAATACTTATTATTGCATAGATGGCATAAATTAAACCAGGTTATCCAAATTCAACGCTTGGAAACATTTGAAGTAATGATTATTATCAATTATAAAACGGTAAAATACAGCCCCCGATATAGCAGCTGAAGAGCTCCTCGAACGCTGCTGAGATATGTGACGACACACCATGGACCAGTTCTGTCTAAGCAGACGATGTCCCATAACATCTTACACATTTTCAGAGCCTATTTTGTCATCTCCTTTGCACTTATTTCTCTTCCTTCACTAGCGTCAGTCTTAATGTTAGTCTGTTGCCTCACTCTTAACTTCGTGTATGGTATTATTTTGATGCAGCGTAAAAATGCAGCGTAAAAAAAAATAAAGGAATCAGTCACTTGTAAACAAAATAAGACGCCATTGTATTTTCAGCTGCTTGCACCGGGCATGTTCGGCGTTTCAAGAGGGAACGAATACCATCCTGCTATTATTCGGAGGGCTTTTCAATTTGAAAGTGGGGTTTATTTCATTGATCATTGACCCTTCTCCTGTGTATTTACAATCAAACGGTTTTAGCTATCAGAATCAGTTTCACTTTCCCTTTATAATGGTGTGAAATAAGGTCATGTTTAAATACACCAAACTCTTTATAATTTGATAAATAATTGCATTGCAATTACGTTCATTGATTATAGGACGTCGTCTGCTTAAGCAGGATCGATCCCGAGTGAGACGACATCAAAACATCGCTATATTTCTGGCGAATCCTCGGATATTCCAGATGCTGAGAAGAGCTTTTATTTGTGTTGTTTTATAATCATCAGATACGCAGTTGACATAAAACTTATACGATTGCCATCTGTAAGCTTCCCAGTTTCTAGTGATACATTAATTGCCATATTTGTGATTTTCTTTGAATTTTAGGAAGTCCTCGTAGTTCTGCAACCTGTCATGACTTACACACTGAATCTCTTCTTATAAACAAGGAGCTTGTCTCCGTCACAAGCTACAAGGTTACCAGAAGGAGTTACATGGCATGGGCTGTGGGAGTCAGAGCGATCTGAATCCACGTATTCTATGATCCTCCTTGCCTGGATGTTACCATCACACGACACCTGATCGACTGCGTACATAATATCACCACGCCCTCTATCTAAGTATGTGATGTAGAGTGTGTCTGTCAGTTTGTCAACGCGACACCATGACATGCCCCACTCATCACAGTGTATGAAAGCCTTCTTTTCTCCTGATCGTGAGATTATCATGTATTCCTTCATACCTGTCTGCGCAACGATATCACCTGATGACAAGGCATGTATCCCACCCCACACCTTCTTGCCCTGCATCTTAAACGAGTTTACTATCATACCAATATCGGGGTTGATGGCGTAGATGTTAGACCCCAAGTCGGGAACGGCAATGATCATTCCATCAATATCAACATCAACATACACTTCAGTATAATAAGGGTTATTTCTCTGTATCATGATGTCTGTAATCACGTTCCATTGTCTGTCATAGAGAGTGATGTTTCCATCCAAGCTGTCACCCGTTTCGTCGCCTCTCCATTTACCACATGCTATCACGTTGCTGTCTATGGAGGCACATGATGTAATACCCATGTTACTATCTCCTTCAATGACTTTCTCTGTATGTTCACTGCTGAGACATGTAACATAACATGCACTGTCACTGCTGTCAACCACACATATCTTATCATCACAGATCAAACTACGTACACACGGGTGTTTAACGATCGATGGAATGTCGATTGACTTGACAAGCTCCCATTTTCCGATATAGCCATCAATCCTCGCATAGTGTTCCCCACCTACTTTACCCTCAACGAACTTCACTCTCTGAACTTCTCCCTGTATTCGGTCAAGACAGTCAACAACATCTTGATGAACATTGGCACGTAAACTCTCATCAAGTGATGCAATTACTTGAGGAGCTTCATTCACTAATGTTTTATCATCTTGTTTGATTCGTGTAATCTTGCAACTAATGTTATCCATAGTGTCGACTGCTTGCTGGTGTTTACTTTTAAGATCTTCTATCTTTTTGGCAAACACTCCACTGATTGTCTTTGTCTCTGACATGTTTTTTGCTTGGGATTCTTTGAGAATTTGTTGTTGCTGTGCTGCTTCTTCGTTACATACTTTGATCAGTATTTCCCTCTTCTCGTTTATGACTCGTATTTCCTCATCCGCCTCCTTATTGATCAAACGCATCTTCTTCTGCTCTTTATCTTTCACGGTCTTTAGCTTTCCCTCGTAGCTGGCGTTAACCTCATCACTGAATGACTGAAAATGGTTACTTGTACATGTGGCACTCGACTTTATTTTAGTGTCAAGCGTTTGCAGTAGTGTCTCCGTTTTCTTTATTTCTTCCACTTTGTCTTCCAGTTTTCTCTTCATCTCCAAGATGACATCCTCGATGTCTTCTAGCTTACATGGTTTCTGGCCGTGATCTTTGGTTGCGCATGGAAGGCAAATAGGGATTTCGTGCTTTTTACAGTAGAATTTTATTGGTTCACCATGCTTGTCACATGACCATGTCATGTCATGACCTTTTCTGGCTCTCAGTTCAACCTGGTTATCTGTAGGAAACCTGGACGCCATCGTGCTTTCTATTATTTACATGAAACAGCAGTCTGCAAATAATGAATAAGAAAAATGTTATTGGTTCATAGAACGCTTTTTAACGCAGTAATACAAAAACAATAAACACAATAAAACAACACAAAAACAAAAACTGATAATGAAAAAGACTTATCCTTATACCAAAGGAAATAGGTAATGGGAGAGAAAGTAAAGTTGGATTTACATGTAAATTAACTAAAATAGGGGTGGATCCAGGATTTAGTACACCCTAGACCCGTATTTTTTGTTCTTGGAGTGGCGACATTTTTTTTTTCGCCAGACCTCCAAAATTCGCTCGTGGAGGGTTATGGGGTCCAGTTTCCCTCCATTATTCTCTCACTAAACAAGGGTTTTCATTCTAAAAGGGGGAGGGGCAAAATCGACAAAAGGGCGGATCCTTTATGGTCAAAATGCATACTTTTACTTTTTATACTTTATATTTAGCTAGCAGCTCAAGGTATTCAGTTATTATGTGCCTCTTTATTTCACCGTGTATGGCAAAGTATTATTACTGATTATATATTCATCGCATTCTCTGATAGACACTCAATAAATGGAGGAATACTTCCTACCCCGGGTCCACTTGATTCATCTGAGTCGAGAGCAAAATGTTACATGTATTGTCTGGCACCCCCGTACATGACCAATCCAAAACATTATCCATGGGATCAGAGAAATCAATTCATCTCACAAATGCTTCTTTTCTCATTGTTAGATAAAAATTGGATTTCATTTTTTAATCTTAATTGAAACCATCTTTGCATTCTTGTTCTATCAAAGATCTGCTTGCAGTCATTGCAAGCTCTTTTTCTACCTTGCACACAACAAAAACACACTTACCTTGATATGTAGTTGCAATCCACTGAATATATACACTATGATACACTAAATTCAGATTTGTACAAATCAACAGAATGAACGCTCATCGGCGTTGATTGAAAATAAAGTATGATATAAATCGCGTGCGAAGCAGGCTTATATGGTAGCCCTTATAGCTCACAATATTTGCAGAGAGAAGTTAATATTATTTACATATCGGGAGATTATATTGCTGATGGATACTTAGATTTGTCATATTATTCAGTTATGATTTTTTAGATTTTTAACAATAGTGATACTTTGAACACATCAATAATAAGAATGAATCAAGCTGAGTCAAACTGTACGAATAGGCGATTAAAATTGATAGTGTCAATATCTGATTCTTGTTTATGGTTCTGTAATGACGTAGAAATAAATAAATGATAAATTGCACTTATAATCATTTAATGTCTCTTGGAGACAAAGGCTAGTGTTTATAAAAGCGTACTTTATTCTAGGTTTAAGGTGGTAGGTGTAGTTCACCAATTTATGGAGCGCTTAATGTATTACCCCCCTTCTCCTTAAAATTATTTTAACTTTGTAACTAAGTGAAGAAATAAAAGTCACGTCAACATGAAATCTTTTTTTTTTACTTTCGGGAGTGGATTCTTTTCGCTCATTCATTTTTTTTCAGAATTAAAATCATTTATTACTTGAACAGACTAAGGGATTCGATCCTTGGTGCTCCATAAATCAGAGGATTAATGGAGGCAGGATTAACTTAATCCACCTTTATTAATATGTGGCAAAGCGATTTGGAAAAACGTTGAGGTGGGTTTTACAAGTTGTAGGTGCTTCTGTAATCCAAACAATATTTTCAACTGATCCTTTGGAACATCTCAATAAAACTGAATTCGAGCACCAGCCACTATTCATGCAACTACCTCATCTTTATTTTGGGCAGAAATTTGTTTCTCGTATCTAGTATACTTTGATCACAAAATTTCACTTTTACAATAAAAAAGGGGAATAATTTACCCCCTTGTTTTGTTCGCGCGCATAATTTTAAAATTAGGACAGTTAAAGGGGAAGTCCACACTGATATAAACTTGATTAAAAGAAGCAAAAGAAAAATTAAAGAAACACATCAATTAAAAGTTTGAGCAGAATCCGATCATTAAATTCAGAAAGTTATTGATTTTTGAAGTTGTAATCAATTAAATACAAATTAGCAACTCTGTGACGTACTAGTATATTGCGAGGTCATCTTCCATTTGCCCATTACTAAAAGAAAATCATAATTTTCAACTTTATCTAAAGAAAAATACATGTATTTAATCATACATGCAACATAGATCATAATCATTGCACACATGTTTCTACACAATACCTGTGTGAAACAATTGTATTCCTTCATGAACAACTAAGAAAATGAACAGACCATATGCAAGATACGTCAACGAGTTGCCAATTGATTACAACTCCATATATCATAACTTTCTTATTTCTCGTTGGATTTGTGCTCAAACTGTCACTAATCTGTTTCCGTCATTGTCCTTCTTTTATTCAAATCAGCTGATTACCTGAGGGTGACTACAACCCCCCCCCCCCCCACCCCGCCCCCACATCCATGGAGAATAGTGTCCCGTACGCCTATGATGCTACATGTACACGAATAAAAAATCTCAACAATCTTTCTTGGTGTTGTTTTGAAGTGATAACCACAAGACGAGAGTGTATACACTTCGCGGTGGAATGCAACTCTTAATGTATTCCCAAGTGATCTGTTCGTCTGTTAAAACTAACCTGGAGAACAGGGGAAATGTTTCATATACATGGATAGTTACAAAGTTGTCAGAAAACTCTTTCTCTCTCTCTCTCTCTTCGTACAAGGAGCAATATTTTATAGCACCTAATCCAAACGTCATAAACATAATGTGTGCCATGCAACCAGGCAAGCTTAAATAAATCATGACCCAAAAGAAAGGTATTTCAGATATTGTTTACAGAAATTTTATGGATTTGCTTTATACGAAGAGATAGCCTCAGCCTATATTTGCACAGAAAAAAACGACTCCTCTTTATCGCAATATACAACGGATCCTGTTCGAAGATTTCTGGAGTGGTCGAGTATCACTAGAATGGGAATGTATGAAAAGAGAGTTAAACCATTATCTTGCTATCAACCCCTTCCCCCTACCCACACTATTTTCAATTGTTTCAGTGGTCAAAGAAAATAGGAATTGTATCCGTGTATTCCAAGCCTTTATTTAACCACGCGGTACAGTTCTCTCTATAAACTCGGGGCCTGGAAAGGAAACATGGGAAATGTGGACCCAAATCGAATGGTTAAAAAAGAGGCGGATTTGGAAGAAAATAGTGTAAGGAGGGTGTGATATGTTCAGAGCTACACACAGTTTGACCAACTCGGTTTCAGTTGTTTGGACATAACATCTCATATTTATTCTTTTGCTGCATGCTTGACTTACAAAGCAACATGCGTCATATTGTCAATAGATGGCTCTGGATATATTGATAACCCCACCCTGTCCTCTCAGCCGGTTGTTTACTCCTCTCATTTGTATTCAAATGGGGTTACTTAAGGCCATCTTAGCAAAACCATTGCCGTATCCATCCCCCCCCCCCCCCACCCCTCGCCTAAACAGCTGGACCTACGACGCCATAGTGTTACTGTGTCGTATTGGGGTTACTTAAGGACATTTTGTGACAGAGCGGACAAAAGCACCAAATTTGGCATGAACATTCCTTTTGGCGTACTTATCAATATTAGTCGAGGAGCCCTCACGAATTTTCAAAGGTAGTCGCGTAAAATGCAAAAATCCAAACTGGCCGCCATGATATAAACAGTATTTCGGCTTAAATAATTTAATAGAAAACATAAATTCGTTGTAAGATGACATTGTCGAGATCATATCACATCACTCACTTAGATCAACAATTTTGCGTGGATAACTTCCTACTCCGATTCCATTTTCTTCACCTTGGTCGAGAGTGGAAAATCTTAATGTCTTGGCAAAAGACGATACTGTCAGCGCTGGTATCCCCATACATACCAAATCATATAATGCTGACTTATCCCCTGGACCAGCGAAACAATTTTTACTCATTGCATGGTATTAAAGATAATAATCAGATTACATTTTTCAACTGGATTTAGTTTACATCATCTTTTGCATGCATTACTATTCTACTAAAGCTCCGTTTGCAGTCATGGCATACTTTCCTATTTTCTTACATGTATAACGTGGACTAATACTCGGATTCTTGGTATTTACTATTATGTCTTTTAGAACAGCTATTGTCATAAGATCTGGAGAATTACATAATGATAATCAACAATGCAAAACAAATGCTATAATTGGTAAATTATAAATGATAGTTTGTGCCGTAAAGAAGCATCATTGTTACAACTCCCACAGAAATTATTACTTACAATTCAAGCAGAATCGTTATGGAAAAGGCAAGGGCATTCACCGCCAACCATAGATGCCCTGAATAAATGCCTTATAACATGCGTGAGAAGTCTCAGGACACCCTGTCTAGACAATACACTTTTCCTCGGTTTCAAGATGAGCAAATACAGACTAATATTTACCTATCAAGATCAGGATCATAATAGGTGCATAATGCAATCTGTTTGGAGGAGAGAGATAGTGTATATATGAATGGGGTGGGAGGGGGGACCCGTTTTTCTCATAGAAATGCGTTGATTATGGAGATTCCCCCCCCCCCCTACAGAAATGTTTCCACCAAGATCAACATGAATACTAACTTGTATGCGTTTCCTCTTTTTTTACGAATTATAGTTCATATATCTCTCCCTTTCTCACCCCCCCCCCCCCTCTCTCTCTCTCTCTCACTCACTCACTTTTTCTCTCTACGTACATGTGTTATTTTCTTCTTTTTAAAATCAAGCTACATTCCTAGACTAATATTGGTCTGTCTGAACCACTTCTGTTTGTTCTTATGTTCCATATATTTCCAGATCAATTTGAGGGGTACTTTTCTCCCAGATACCCATCTTGTTTCCGATGGATAATGTTTGCTTCCTAAGTTACATGTATATAGACATTATGAGTGTTTAACTACACTAAGACTTTGATATCTATGTTTACAGGAAATCCATCGGACATGCATACGCCCACACGGAAAAATAAAAATAGGACTATCTGTCATGACTCTCATGACTTACATCTTTGAATGTTTTCTCGCTTTTTTGTTTTGTTTGTTTTGTTTGTTTTGCTCATTAAAAAGATATTTATTAAGTAGTGTGTTTGCGCGTAAACACTTCAGCCCAAACGAATACAGTCAGAATTATTACAACAACAACAACAACATTTGAAGATGAATATCAGTTTGAAAATCCCCCGTTATGAAAGATTTCGTTTGACTGGGGGTGTATGGCTGAAGCCTCCAAACCCATAAAGGTACCAATTATCAGGGACTTTGGATGGAATGATTTTGATTACATTTGCACCTGTGATATGGACAGGGTATTTTTGAAGAGAAAAATAAACCAATTTTATGGTTAAGATCTGAAAGTGGCGCTATTTTTAGGGAATTTTCAACACAAAAGCATACGCTATGTTCAAGTGTTGTTGTTGTTTTTGGTGTGTGTTTGTAGGGGGTTGTAAATAAGGGCGACTCATATTAGAGCGGCGCATCCGTCCATATACGGTACATCAAGTTACCCCCTTCCCCCGGACTGGATTCCTTTCTCTTATCAATTTTGTTACAGAATTAACCCGTTGACTACTGAATTCTCTCATTCCCATAGACTTTATACAGGGACCTCCCGGTTCCCGTAGGCATTGGGTTAAGAGCAATTGTACTGTAACGGACTAAAAGGTCGGACCTTTGGTGTTCCATGTATAAATCATTTCTTCAAATTATGTAGGATTAACTTTGATGGTTTCATGGTTTATTCTACCTGACCGCTATGGTCATGTATTTTCAAGAGATTTGTTTAGCACATGTAATCACTTAAAAATGAAAACGACAAAGAAAACATAAGTTTTGAACCGGAACATGTTTCAGAGTCATACTCCATCATCAGCCTGATTATTTTACAACAGATACAGTGCTATATATACTTTCAGATTACATACTAAATAACATGAACAATTAACAATATAACAATACACCAGCTTCAAAAATAAGAAGATAATAGAAGCCTCGTTCCCTTTCTTTCAGCAATAGCAATATTTTCATGCATTTTATCAAGTTCAAATAAATCACTGAATTATAAATGATGATTTTTTTTTCAATAATGATCTTGATAGAAATGCCATAGGTTAGCATTACCCAAACAAGTAATAAGTTTGTAGTTGAATACAAACAAACAATAACTCCTCTTTTTCGCAACATACAACATAGCCTGTTCAAAGGTATTAGATGGTGTGGTGGAGTGCAAGTGGATTGTGAATGTACTAGAAGAGAGTTATATAATCATCTTGCCATCAAGACCCCCCCCCCCCCCTACGCCCTACAAACACTATTCGAAATTTCCCAATGATCAAAGAATACATGAGCTCACAATGAATTGAAAAACCAGAGTATGTCCAGCCTTAATCAAACTGAGCACCTAATAAGCTGCCATGGTTGTGGTAACATGAGAAATATGACCCCAACCGAATGCTAAAGGGTGGGGGAGGGGGGGGGGGGGTGGACAGACTGGGAAATTAATTAATTTAAGGAGGATGTTACATAATGAGAGGCATCCATACACAGAGTTTGGCCAACTCGATTTTAGTTGGGCACAACCTGGCGTATATTCCTTTATTACATGCTTGCCTAACAAAGCAACATGCGCCATATCATTAAGCACTGGAGCCGAGCTGGCCGACATCTGTGTGTAGATGGCTCTGGACACAATGACCCCACCCCTGTCCTCTGAGTAGGTAGTATAATCCTCTCATTTGTTTTCCACCGTCTTTGCAAAACAATTGATGTACCTCCACCCACTCGCCCAAACAACCGAACCTACACCAATCATAGTGTTCCTCGCAAAGGAGTGTGTCAGTGTCGTCTTCAAGCGGTTAACGACCGCCTGTTTTATCATCACAACGTGGAATATTACATCATACAGTGTGTATCCCAAAACAGAAGGACATATGTTGCAAATAACTTACACAAGAATTTCACAATATCCGCATGATTTTATCTTACACAAATATGGGTGAGAGTTTATTTAATCGGACGACATTGCGAGTGTTGACAGTTTTTTTATGGCAAGAGTTAGCACTGGTTAATTTTGTAAAACTCGCAAAATGATTTTGTGTCAAAAATTATTTCAGTCTTCAATTGAATCAAAGTGCATCAAGCAGTGGATCCGGTTAACTCGGCAATTGGGCGAATTCGGCCTTGGCGAAATATCGCGGCCGAGTGAGCCCAGAGAGTTGAATTGATCGCAAAAAAGTACTTGTGTTGAATTTCGCATTAATTACACATTTCGAAACACTTAAATTCAAAAATATTTTATATCAGTGAGTAAAATGATCAGTAAAGAAATAATGTTGAATATAAGGCTAAAAAACGGTACGGTGCGTAGCGTCACTTCAGCTCTTGAAAGAAAGTCACCACGCAGTGCCGAGTTCGCCCTAGTGCCGAGTTAGCCCGACCCCCAATACAATATTTTATATCATTGAGTAAAATGATCAGTAAAGAAGTAATGTTGAAAATTTCAAGAAGGAAAATATTATGCAAACATGAAAGAAATTTAAGGCTAAAAAACGGTAAGGTGCATAGCGTCACCGCGCAGTGCCGAGTTCGCCTTAGTGCCGAGTTAGCCCGACCCCCAAGCACTATGTTTAATCAACATGTTATATCTGATTGATACACGTCTGCAAAAACCCAATTACACATGCACACATCAACGTGTTGATCTTTAACCCTATACCCCAGGGGTGTATTTACAAATACGACAGGGGAGGGCGGGATCCTTCCAAGACAGGGGATCAGTAAATGTATCTGGGCAGCTCCTTTCTTGTACCCCCATCGCAAGTTGTACTGCTTTTTTTTTCTGGGCCTTCAAGTAGCTATACACACCTAATGTTGGATACGCCTCAGTCCCACGGCACGTACAGCACCTTTACTGTAGCAGATGTCTTTCAATCACAGATCATCTGCATTAATACACATCACCAACAAACGAGACACTTCAATATTTTATACTAAAGTTATCTAAATTTATCAAGGCGAAGACTTTGATCACATTATAGCAGCGCCGAAAAGGGCCGATTACATGAAAACAATAAATGAACCTAATCCTGCCTCAAGATGGCAGTATAACACTATGGCGCATTTTGTCTCGATAGTGTTGGAAAGATTGAATGCAGTGACGGGAAGTGATCATAAAGTTAATGTTTTCTTCTTCAGTTTTCAACTCACCTTTAAGGTCACAAGCGTCAAGAGTTTTTTTTAAATAGAAATATAGGAAAGGGAACATCTTAATTGACAAACGTAATTATTTATAACTTCTTTCAATAAACGTGGATGTCAAAACAGTCATTAGGAATACACTGCATCATGCCATTTGATGGGAGAAATAGGGGCAAAACCCCCACATGTTTAACTTTTTTTTTGCTTTCTTTTATGAGCATTTTGTGCACATCTTCTTTACTGCATATCATCTTGACGTCATGCTTCACACAAAAATGAAAACTGTTCGAAGAAAAAAAAACATAATCTGCAATGTTGTGTATAAGCGCATGTGCCACCCCCCCCCCCCCCCCCCCCCCTCAGGGAGCGTTTGTGTCTGTTGTGGAGGGGGTGGTTAGGGGCGCATGACTACACGGTCACGTGTAAGGTCAAATATATGAAAGTATAGTTCTAATCAATTAGTGATAGTTAACAGGGTAAATGTAGTTGATATCTGGTATGCACTTTGCTCAAATTCTAGACTAAAGCATTTTATTGTTTGTTTTCTTTTTTTTTAAGTAGCCAGTGCTCACTCAAGCTTAAAATACTGTAAATACGTTCATTCACATCCCACTGAAATGCAGATAATGTGAAATTAAAATTTTAGACGATCCTTTCAGAGTGTTTATTTTATTAATAATATACGCACTGTATAATTATCATCGAGCAAATATTGAAATTCACCAGGCAGTAGAGTAACAGAGGGTGGGGGAATGGAGTGGGTGTGTGTGTCAGGGAGATACGAAGAGATAAGCGGACAGGGGGCAAATCAACATCTCTTAATTTCCCCCATAACGGCACCCCCCCCCCCCCCCCCCCCCTCCCCTCTTTCTCTACCTATCTCTCGTCTTCTTTCTGTATCTCTTTCGTTCCCGGCCCCTCTCTGGTTCTGTTTCTCTCCATCGATAGCTTTCTTTTACACCCTTCCCCCCAACCCCTCCCCATTCTTAGATTGTTAATGACATAAATACACTGTCAAATACAGATATTGAAGAAAGCATACACTTACGTTTATTTTTGTCATTGACTGATAGGATTAAACATTCAAGCTGATGATAATTCACATTTACAGAACATTAGAAATACGCTTCGACGCTTCAAAAGAAAAATAAATAACATGAAATAAAGCATGCAATTAAACATGAACACATAAACATTGGTATTATTTATATGGTCATGATAGCTTTCTCCCCAATGCAAGATAATGATTTTCAGTGTAAAAGTTTATTTCCCTTTCAATGCGTAGAAACAATGGCAGTGGCGAAATAGTTGACGTTCTACAAACTGACTTATATCTTAGAAAATACTTTTCTACATTTTTGATAGTAAACGATAGGTCAACGAAGCATAAAGAACGAAAATTAGAACTGAAGCATAGGCCCCTCGTAAAATCCTATCTTAATAATATGTAACTAGATTTATTTGGTTTTGAGTAACAGCTTTGGTGTTCAAGAATTGTTTGCCAGTTGTATTTATAAGCACAATGATATTGTATTTAAAGCCCTTCTAACAATAAACGTTAAACTATTTTTTAAAGAAATGGTAGGTTTTTTTCAATTGACCTTTAAAGGTGTTACTCGGAGATGTACAAACAAATCAAAATGCAATAAATTTGGGTATCAACGGAAAAGGGAAGATGCCCTAAAACATTCCATCAACATTCGAAATCCATAGGCTTTCATTAATATTATTCTGTTTCAAATGTGTGCCAAAATATTCGCATATTTTCGCCCCGCGAGCAGTTTCTTTTTCAACCTTGGAAATGTGACGTAATACTCCGGACACACTTGCTTGCTTCTAGCTAGCTCACGATTACGTCAATACAGCGCGCGCACATAACTTTCACGGTTCGAGGTAAGCTACTGATTTCTTCCAATCTTTGAAAATCTTGTTGACAAAATGTCTGATTTTGGCCCTGATTCAGTTGTTAGTCATTCCATAAATCACTGGGTGAATCACTGCAGCAGCCACACACACACATACGATTCATACAGCTACAGTACAGTCAAGTCGTATACCGTAAGCTAGCTGTCCCGAGAATGACGTCCTTTTTCTAGTGCAAGAATTCTCGCTTTCGTGGCTCATCTGAGACCCCGTCAGGGGTCTTGAAAAAAAGTCTTGATAATCTTTTTGAATAAGCTTACTTCTCTAAAATTTAATTTCATGATATTCTTTGGGGGATTAGCTTTCCAAAAATGTATAATTTGTCATATTTCTTATTCCATGGGACATTTCTACGGTTATCTGCTTTAAGTCATTTTCATTCTACGGTATTTATACACCTGATCCACAAAATATCCCGTTAAAATCCTAGGATAGTTAGAAGCAGTATCCAAGGTTCAACCTGGTACATACAGAGACGCCTCTCGTCACTATTGACATAGGATCCTTGGTCTATCCTCGGATACTCTTGGCATATTTGATGTTACCGCTGTATACACCGGCTATCTAGCTCCCTGGCGCGGCGGCGCGGCAGGCGCGGCAGTGCAGAGCTAGATAGAGACTAGACACCTCAGCTTCTCGTGCAGGTTGAAATTATGACGAGATGCCAGGCGCCTGATATTATGTCTTCTTCTTCATCTTCTTCTTCTTCTTCAGGTTAGTCATGTGTCCTCAATCCTGAAGATTATTACATACGGTATGGTACCAATTTCATAATTTATTTTGTTTAATATGGACAATCCCTTTGTCTAAACATGCTAAATCAAATGGCTGTCTTCGACTTCGGTCATTCTTTTTGAGGCACTAATGTATAGTATGAATGACTACTAGTAATGCACTTTCGTATTATCCAGCCCGCATCTCAGTATGATGGGGAGCCCTATGTATGTCTGCGCACCTAAGGTTTTGACCTGAAAAAGAACAAGAATTGCTTTAATATTCCCCGAAAGCTTTATATGAAAAAAAATGTCTTCAAAATTAGAGCAAGAACAATGGCATTTTCACAAGAAACGGTGGCCGTGTAATTTCAATTTCAAGTTCAACATTGAAAAGACAATGGTGCCCATGTCGCACTCATTCATTTTACACGTAGTTCGGGAGTTTTGACGTGAAATACATTTTGAGGCTTGTGAATAAAATGTCTGAAATAAGACTGTTTTTTCATTATTTTGACTTGTTTTTTGCATGAATAGCTATCGCAATTGATAAAGATGAAAAGTTTGTCACTTTTTCAAAGTTTGTGTTTGTTGCTGTTAGGCAGTGTATACAGCCACACGCATGTGTCTTTACCATCCAGCCACACGTGTGTGGTTGTATCCGAACCACGTATGGCTGCATACAGCCACACGCCGGAATTAACACCTATATCAGTTATCATCATGTATTGTATATCACCGTCATTCCAATCAAAATAACCTCATTTTCCATTTAATTCTTACATTCTACGCCACTTAAATTTCCTTGAATCGTTTCAATTTCATTCTCACCGTCTTCTTTCCTGGATTTTCTAGTCTTTTTGCAAAGGTTCGTCTGTTTAACAGCAAATTTTCACACTTTTTCTACTTATGTCAGCCCCATTCTGGCTTGCTTCCACGACGGCTCTGTCAGTCTGCGTAAATAATGAGCATGTATTATGTACTGTGCACAGACTGACAGAGCCGTCGCGAAGCAAGCCAGAATGGACATGACATAAGTAGAAAAAGTGTGAAAATTTGCTGTTAAACAGACGACCTTTGTAACAAGACTAGAAAATCCAGGAGAGAAGACGGTGAGAAAGAAATTGAAACGATTAAAGGAAATTAAAGTGGCGTAGAATGTAAGAATTTAATGAAAAAATGAGGTTATTTTGATTGTGATGACGGTGATCAGTGATACATATGTACAATATGGGGTGATAACTGATATACAATAGGTGTTAATGCCGGCGTGTGGCTGTATCCAGCCATACGTGATTCGGATACAACCACACGCGTGTGGCTGGATGGTAAAGACACACGCGTGTGGCTGTATACACCTTATTTTTTATGAAAAATAAACAGCCTGTTAATGTACATGTATTTCATTGAATTT
The DNA here is from genome assembly GCA_025617745.1 of Heliocidaris erythrogramma. Lineage (NCBI taxonomy): Eukaryota > Metazoa > Echinodermata > Echinoidea > Camarodonta > Echinometridae > Heliocidaris > Heliocidaris erythrogramma. The sequence goes on from CM046863.1 coordinate 4,733,227, forward strand.
TTAATCAGGTGTTCATACAATGATTATGCTTATTTATGCATGTCTTCCACACAGAACGTAAGCCTATTTCCTGCGTACGAGAGGAAAACGACTACAATTCAGTGTGCCATATAAGGACGGTCAACGATTATGGTGGTAAGATACCATACATGTAGGTTTGCATGTTAATTTTAAAATTAAGATAGTATTCATTAAAAGGCTTTTGAATTATTAGTTGTACCTGAAGTGATTTCATGATTCATGACAGAAAAGAAGCAATATTCAGGCCTATCTCTAGCCCTTTTCTTCCCCAGAACTCTGGGGCTGAACCGTCATGACCGTAGCTGTGGTGGCATGTCCCTCATTATTTCTTATTTTGGCAGCTGTTTATAATTTTCAAGAACTGTTTTCTATAATTATTTCATTGACATGTCATACACTGATCCCTGCATTGAATACGCTCATTTTTGCATGTAATGTACATGTATTTCATTGATTTTTAATCCTGTGTTCATACAATGATTATGCTTGCTTATACATGTCATCCACCGAGATCGTAAGCCTATTTCCTGCGTACGAGAGGAAAATGACTACAATTCAGCGTGACGTGCACTCCACCAAAAGACGGTCAAAGATTATGGTGGTAATATCCTGGGTAAGATACAATACATGTAGGTTTTTCATGTTAATTTTAAATTAAGATATGTATTAATGATTGTGCTTATTTTTGCATGTCGTCCACAGAAAACGTAAGCCTATTTCCTGCGTACGAGAAGAAAACGACTACAATTCAGTGTGCCGTGAACTCCACCAAAGGACGGTCAAAGATTATGGCGGTAAGATACAATACATATAGGTTTTTCATGTTAATTTTAAATTAAGATATGTATTAATGATTATGCTTATTTTTGCATGTCATCCACAGAGAATGTAAGCCTATTTCTGCGTACGAGAGGAAAACGACTACAATTCAGCGTGCCGTGAACTCCACCAAAGGACGGTCAAAGATTATGGTGGTAAGATACAATACATGTAGGTTTTTCATGTTAATTCTAAATTCTAAGGCCTTTGAATCATTAGAATAACAATTGAATGTGTTGTTTACTGATTACGCTCATTTTTGCATGTGATGTGCAATGAAGTTACGCAGATTTCTTGCGTATGCAGCGTGCCGTGAACTCCACCAAAGGATGGTCAACGATTATGGGAATTCCCGCCAAATTGATATTTCAATTATCCTGCATGTGTATGTGTAGATTCTCAATATACGTACGTGTGTAATGTGCAATAGTAAACCATGAGACATGACTTGTGTATGTATAGTAGCTACAATGTATATACCAGTCCCACCTGTGTTAAATGGTGTACTGCAAAGCAATGGAAGAGTGTTTCCGACTTCACTCGTGATTTTTTAGGTTAATATTTGTCTTGAGTATCAATATTTAAAGCAAAAAATGATACAAATTAGTTTTGTGGAGTTTATTTCCCTGACTTTTTTCCCGCAGTTAGTGTAACACATTGTTACTTTTAGTGCAAAGCACCATGTAGAAATGTTCAGCCTGCTGCTGTAGCTCTAGGGTATATGTTGAGGTGCCTGATGCCTGAACTCCGGGGGGAGGAAGCCAGCAGTAACTGCCTCAGTGAACTGCTGGATTTGAAAGTTTTCACTCATGGTAACAGTTTAATTTTTCATCTTCTAGGGGCATACTGCAGTTTATATTTGATTATAAGTGTATCTCAAGATGGTTGACATTTCCTTTGCAAATGAAACCCCAGAATATGCATTTGCATGTTTGGGGTTGATATTTTTATTAAAACCATTTCACATGACATGTTCTGAATTTTCATCAGAAATTCTGAATTCTGAACATCAGATGTTGGGAGGTCTGCGCATGCATGCCTTAAACACGAGTTCCCTGATCGCTTAAAGGGAAATTAACCTCAGCGTATGAATTAGCTTATTTTGAATGGTGTAGTATATGCCTCTTATTTGATACATGCAATTTCATGTAAAAACACGGGATATAGATATAAATCACTATTTTCCAGCCAAGTTATCGTCTGCTAGCAATAATAAGGGGGCTGCCATTACTCTATGTTACACGAACATATTTTTCATCCCAAGTAAAATTTCCTTCATCGTTAACTTGTAATTGATTTTTAGAGGACAAATATATATTAGATAAAGTCACATATTCTGAAATGTAAGTTTAGTTTTATATATTTTTTAAAAGGTCTTAATTTGTTCATAAAAAATATACTTCATAAAAAATATACGTCAAGGACGGAGAATTGACGTCAAGGACGGAGACAATCGTAACAATACCAAAACAAAGCGAGGAATCTGCTTTACAGGATGGCTATTAGAACTCATGGGTCGTCAATTATCTAGGCCCATGGCCAATAACAATCGTAATACAATCAGAACAAAGCGACGTATCTGTTGTAAAGGTAGGCTATTATCAATGCATATGGTACCTAATGATCCGTGTCATGCACAAAATGGCAGCCTCCATGGAAAGACGTAGCAGACAATAGGTGCATCTAGAATATCACGTGGGTAAATTGTCCTTTAAATATTCCAATGGTTGAATTTTAATGCTACGTTGCATGGGTTCGAATCCCATGAAGTTCAAATATCACCTCCGAACTTTCATTGGTGGCAACAGCATGAAATGAGACGTTCTATGCGAAAGCGTTCTACGCGATCTAAAGCCGTAATGAATAATATTTTATCATAAGTAGCTTTTATCATAATCATCATTTTATTATCATTATGATGATAGCACTATTGATGATAAAATGTTGGAAGGTGACAGAGATTATTCCATAATGAACATAAGAATAATGATAAAGACACAAATTATTGTCATTCTTATTAATTTTGTTATCATGAGTATTATTACCATCATTATTATAAACATATTTATATTAGAATTATGATCACCATTATCTTTATTATTAGTAGTAGTAGTAGTAAGCATTTTGGTCACTTACTGGTACTTGTTTAAATAATCATGCATGTTTAATGCTAGTGCTTTATGTATATCTTAATTGGATATCTTAAATGGATGGAAGAAATAATAAAAGTGAAATAATGAAATATTGAAGATGATCTATTCCATAATGAACATAAAAATAATAGATAGATGGATAAAAATTATAAAAGAATTAGAGTTAGATGAATGGAGGCAATGGATGTAAGAAATCATCGAAGATTGGAATGATAAAATATTGGAAGGGTTAGATTATACATGTATATTAAAGGAAAATAAAATTATGATTAAGACACAAATATTTATTTTCATTCTTGTTATTAGTTTTGTTGACATGAGTATTATCATTATTATAAACATTTATGCATAGAGGTCATTGTTTACTTGAAAATGGCTGGTTATTTCTGATCTGGCAATGGCGGAGGCAGAAATCTTCATTTGATGTATTGTACATTCCTTCTCTACCTGATTACAGAGATAGAAGGATGGATGATATAGAAGAATGGAAGGATATAAATATGGATGGATGGAATGATAGAAACTGACATGATACATAGATGGAGGGATGAACTGAAAGAGGATACAGGGAGAGATGAGATGATTTGATGGAAGAGTGAAAGGTCACAGAGAGAGAATAATGAAAGGATATACATGTATAAAGATGGATGGATAGATTGAAGGGAAATAGAAAAAAAACTTAATAATAGAAAGATGATTAAAGCATGAAGATTACAGAGATATAGAAGGATGGATGATACAGAAGGAAAATAGAAGGATAATAAATGACTTCAATTTGATTTTTTCTTGCATATTCCAATAGGGTAACACTAAAACTAATTGAAAAACAACCAAAAAATAAAATTAAACTAATTAAAAAAAATTTAGGCTGCAGGGCTACAAAGCAGTCTTTTTTTTGGAAACACAAAAGTCATTTTTGGGGTACGTCCACTTTAGGGTACATAAAGGTCCTTTTTGGTCTACTTAAAGGTCTGTGTACCCCAAAATAGACATGTACCCGAAGAAAGCTGTCAGGGACCCTAAAAAAGACTGCATGTACCTTTAATTAGACTCGGGCCCTGAAAAAAGACTTCCTTGTCCCCTAAAAAAAGACTCTTATGTCCCTACAAAAAGACGTCCGTAACCCCAAAAAAGACCATCGTGTAACCTGAAATAGACTAATTTGTACCCCCACAAAGACATGTACCTCAGAAAAGACATTTATGTACCCCAAAATAGTCATGTACCCCAAAATTGTCGGGTACATGAAGGTCCATTTCCGGGGAAAAGAGGTCTAAGGTACATGAGGTTTATCTTGGGGTACCATAAGGTCTATGTTCGGGGTTACGGAGGTCTAGAAAAGTTTTAACCCTAATCCTAACCCTAACCCTAACCCTAACTATGGTTAAAACTCTTACATGGGGACACTAAAACGGGTAGGGTTAGAGAATTAGAAGGGGGCTATTGAAACCATTAACACCATTTGCAGCCTAGATTCCAACCTACCCCTACACTGAGTTACAGGTCAAAGGTTAAAGGGGTCAAAACTCGGGTCAAACTCAAATTGGGAGGAAACGGTCACTTTTGGGGAACCTAAAGGTCTCTAGGGTTAGGAACCTGCTTTTTGGTACAAAAGTGCACCGGGATTTTGGATTTGTTGTAGTTGACGTGTGCCTCTTCACACCGGCACCAATTTTTGTACGTTTTTCTGTTCCATCATAATGATATCATCGTTTTAACCGTCAAAAGACACGCGCGGGTCCTTTTTCTACTGAGTATGGTTCCCGCATAGGGTAATGAAAATGCTTTTTACTAGATTGTTCTACGGCGCACTAGTAATCATTTGACGTATGTCTGATATCTAACCCTTGCGAAAAATTTCATCAAAATCCATTTTGCCCAAAAAATGCAGGTGTTTCAAAAGTAGGTAACAAGACATCTTGTATTTTCCAGAGAATTTTTTGCCAGAAAGCCCATCCTAAAAGACCCAACATATCCAAATTTCATTAATAACCCTACATTTTTGAGGGAGTTATGCCAATTTTTTGGATTAAAACAGTTAGGGTTTTTGCACTAAAAGCGGCAAACCCTAACCCTAACCTCATTTTGCATGACTCCATTTTCTTTTTACCAGCTTGAATGAACTTCATTTTTTTTTAATGACGACTAATTCACCATTAAAAGCATTATTGCCTGCTTTAATAGGAAAGGGTATTAATATTACTAACCCTAATGGTATGCAATATGGCGCGAATTGGCCTGAATTGGGGAAAAGCACCCTTGCTGCATATCAACGCAGAGGGCAGCTCTCCACTTTACAAATTGTCATCCCATAGGGTTGTGTACATTGTTACCTCTCAAAAATTTAGTTGAACTTGAAGCTTTAGGTTTGGATCGGATCGGATCGGAGAGATGGAAGGAGGATAGACTGAAGGAGTTCCCCCGGAACTCCTGGCCGAAATTCAGCGTCCCACCGGTCAACGATCATGGTGGTAAGATTTGAATTATTAGAATAACAGTTGAATGGGTTGTACCTGAAATGATTTCATGTTTAATGGCAGAAAATAAGCAAGCGCTCTGTAGCCCTTATCAAACAAAGGGGTTGTGGCACTTATGCCAAGTGCCACGCCCCCTTTGTTTGCTCTTTTATTTTATTAGAAACGTGCAGTTACGCGTGTGCGCAGATATGGGCACTACGCAGACTTGGCCACTCGACTCTAGATCTAGCCATGCTGTTTAAACACAGCAATATGCTGTTTGATGGGAGACCTAAAGGGGCAAAGCTACGCACTTTGTTTCCAGCCGCTAAATAGTAATTTTATTCATCATGTTCAGGGGTTAATGCGAATTTATTTAAATATCTTGGTTCTACATATTCTGAAGTTAAATCGCTGAGAAAATCACGACGGACGAATGTCAATTAGGCCTACGGCTACATTCATTTTCAAGACGAGTGTCTAGCGATAATGTCGATGCCCCTGTCAAATTTTGTTCACAAAATGAAAGGGTCCTAACTAAAGCTGCGCACATGTAATAAATGAATGCAAATGTTGATTTTGACTGATGTAAATTTAACCCCGAATTCCAAATAGTGATAATAATAATTACAAATATAGAGGGAAATTACTCACTCTTTTTGGCAAACGTAAAAGATATTTTCATTGCTCAATCACGGCAAAAGTTTGGTGCATTGCGCGTATTTGCGGGGGGCGTAGCTTTAGGACCCCTGACCATACATGCTGGGCGCCAAAACATTGGAATATGCTGGGAAAAAGGGCGGGGGCTGGGGCAGCGTTCAAGTTCTAAAAAGCCCAGGAAAAGAGCGCTAACATCTTAAAGGCCGGAGAAGTGATGAAAAATCCCTTGATAGCAGGGAATAGGGGGAGGGGAGGGCGCTGAACAAAATTTAAAACAAAACTGTTGGGTGGCACTAAATTTCTTTGAGCGGCTGGGCAGGAGGGGGATGGGGATTGAGGAATAAAAAAATGAAAACGCTGGGCATTGCCTGAGAAGGAGGGGCTAACATTTTTTAAAGGCGTGAAAAGAGTAGGGTGTCCAGCGCTAAAAATGATCGCTGGTGAGGGCGGAGGGGAGGAGGCGGGGCTAGAGATTTGAGAGGCTGGGGAAGATTTGAAAGGGTCGGCATTCAAAAATTCTAAACAGCTGGAAGGGTGATTGAGCCCTAACAAATTAAATCACTGCATGGGCATTGCCGGGGAAAGGGCGCTAAAAATTCTTAAAATCCGAGGAAGTGGGAGGGGGGGGGGGGGGGGGGGGGGGTTGGTGTTAGAATTCAATATCGCCGAAAATGGGAGGGGTCGTGCGCTAAAAATGTTGATTGCTAAGAAGGGCGGAGGGTGGGAGCAGAGCTAAATTTTAAAAAGGGGCGGAGGTTCAGCGCAAAAAGTCGAATCGCTTGCCATGGCGGGAATAAGGGGTGTCAACCTTTTAAAAAGCCAAGAAAAGCGGAGGGGGTCGAGTGCTAAAATGTTGAATAGCTAGGGACGGCGGAAGCGGAAGGGGTGGACGGAGCTAAAGTTATTGAAGTGCCGGGAGGGGGGCGGCGTTGAGCGCTAAAACATTGAAATGCTGGGAAAAGGGAGAGGCGCTATAATATCTAATCGCTGGGCACTGTTGGAGGGGGCTGGGGCAGCGTTCAAGTTCTAAAATGCCCAGGAAAAGAGCGCTAACATCTTAAAAGCTGGAGAAGTGCTGAAAAAGCAGGAAAGGGGGGCGGGGGTGGGTCCAGCGCTAAAATATCAAATTGCTAGGCATTGTGGGAGAAGGGGGCTCTAAAATTTTAAAAAGCCGAGGAAAGGGAGAGCTAAAAAAAACCCCCCAAAAACATGAATTGCTGGGAAAAGAGGAAGTGAACGCTTAAATTTTACAAAACCGAGAAAAGGGGAGGGGATCCAGAGCTTTTTTAAAAAGCCCTTGATAGCAGGGGATCGGGGAGGGGTGGGCGCTGAACAAATTTTTTTAGGAGACTTTGGGTGGCACTAAAATTTTTGAAGGCTGGGGAGGAGGGTTATGGGTGTTATGGGAAGGGGGCGCTAAAAATGTTTAAAGGCGTGAAAAAGGGAGGGTGTCCAGCGCTAAAAATGATCACTGGTGAGGGAGGAGGGCGGGACTACAGATTTCAAAGATGTCTACATGATCCATGCACTGTTTATACTTTTTAATTACCTAAACCAAGGAGTTATCACAGAACCCCTTGCCTCAACTGGAGAAAGGGAGGGGGCGGTGCACTAGAGGCGACATTTTCACTGAGGAGGAAAAAAGTGACCTGATGGAGTATAGCATGAATTTATTGCATGTGCTTAATGAATAAATTGACTGATTAATTAATTAATCAATTAATATTTTAGTGAATTTTCAATTATTATTTTATTGCACTTTGCATTTCATTTCTTTCTTTCGCTATCTTCTCTCATGTATATCTTTAACCTTCTATCATTTATCTATTTTTCGTTATGTTATTCCTTTGCTTTTATCCTTTCATTTTTGCATCCTCCTTTAGTTGTGTTATGTTTCGATTCCTTCTCTCACCTCTTCCATCTGTCCGTATATCAATCTTTATGTTATTTCTTCTATCATCTTTCTATTTCTCGATGTGGGTTTTTCTGCTCTTTATACCTTGGATTATCTTTTTATCAGTTTGCCTATTTTGCATTATTCTTGCTTTTTCTTTTTTCTTTTCATCTCTAATTCCGTTATGTTCTTCTTCTTCTTTTTTCTTGTTTGACCTTTTTAAAAAACATTATTACAATGTATTATCTGCAAAATGAGATCCCTTCTGCAAAATATATACTGTACAAAATCATTAAACAGAATTATATGAAACGTGCGTCTACTCAAAAGTAAAGGGGCTGCGGCCCCAGGCGGTTCCACGGCCCATGCAATGTATACATAACGATAGGCTAACCTATTTGTCTGTAGTATTGCACCAAATAGATATCAGACCAGGTGAACATTAGACCAAACGGTTATTAGATGAACTGAGAATTAGACGAATCGATGATTAGACGAACTGGGAATTAGACGAATCGATGATTAGACGGTGTGGGTGTTAGACCAACTAGATTTAAACATAATGGCTATTAGACGACATGATGGTTAGACTATTTTGGTCGTTAGACCATCTGGTTTTAGCCAAAATAGATAGTGGACCAAGTGAACATTAGACGAACTGATTATTAGACCAAGTGGCGCTTTGACCAAATGGGTTTAGAAGAAATGGGTATTAGGCCAAATTTGGTTTTAGACGAATTGGCTATAGACGAAGAGAATATTAGACCAAATGGTTCTTAGACGAAATGTTGATTAGACGAATTGGTGATGGACGAATTGTTGTCAGATCGAATGATGTTAGAACACTTGGTTATTAGACCAATTGGCATTAGACTAATAAGCAATAGGTGCATTATGCAAGCAATGAGTTTTTACATTAGCGGTTGACATGTTATGACATTTGTGGTAAAAATCGAAATTTTTATATTTGTAGGCGACATGCTTTGACATTTGTGTATAAGCAGACTTTTACATTTGTGGTTATTTTGACATTTGCGGGTGCAATGTTTTTACATTAGTGGTTATTTTTACATTAATTTGATATTTACTTTTGAGGCTCTACCCCCCCCCCCCCCCCCCCCCCCATCCATATTAATAATAATATAATACTACCACTTGTATAGCGCATATCACATTATAATATAAGGTCCCTATGCGCTTCCAAAGGGTTTTGGATATTGTTACCCTGGCTTTAGCTCCGGCAGCCGTAATCAGCGCACAGTGCATTTCAAGGAATAAATCATGCCAGGTACCCGTTTGACACCTGGGTGGAGAGTGGCAAATGTGGATTAATGTCTTGCCAAAAGACGCTAGTGCCGGGCTGAGATTCGAACCCTCAACCCTTGGATTGAGAGTCAAGTGAATGAACCACTATACCACAACACCCTCATTATTATGCTGATATATCGCAGGATCAGCGAAATCAGTTTATCTCACAAAGCTATCTTTACTCATTGCATGATAAAAATCACCAGATTTAATATTTTTAACCAATTGATTCGTACACCATTTTCAGTATTCTAGTTTGTTAAATTAAATTTCTGTTTGCAATCACTGCAAGCTCGTTTTCGTCTACCTTACACAGCCAAAACCACACCTTCTTGTTTTCACTTGGTGGTAAGCATGCCTTTATAGTTTGCAATCCAGTAAAAATACACAATCATGCACTCAATTTCAAACATTACTAATCTACAGAAATATACGCTCCACTGCGTTGTTCGAAAATGAATTATATTTTATATCGCTTAAAAAGTATGGTGGTGGCACTAAAATGTCATGATTTATCATGATTTGCATATTGGGATATGATATACTGAGAAATTATGGATATTTTAATTTAATCAGTTATGATGTATTGGGGCTTTTCACCAATAGCGACATTTTGAACACATCAGTTGATAAGAATGAATCAAGCTGAGTCAGGTTGTATGAATATGTTTAAAATTGATAATGTAACTATGATTAGGGAATAGGCTTGCTATGTAAACTAATCATCGCAAATTGAATTATAGTGAATAGTTGGGTTTGGAATAATTTATGTTTTATTGTTAGAGTAAATTACTTTCTAAATAGTGTGACCAACAATGCAAACAGATATAAATGTGTAAGCCTATTTTAAAAATGGTTTGGTAATCAACCACAGCTGCAGTCAGACGATATGCGGTTCCAATCTCAATCAAGAAAATAGCTCCATCAGACAAGTATTAGCATACATTTGACACTGCTCGACGCTCGACCCAGTTGAACTAAATGGATACTTGTCTGACGAAATTCACGGATGTCCTAGCGCTTTCTAAGGACATCAAGTCTACAGCCATGTTTGCCATTATGCATTATAACGAAATGCGTCTATGAATCGATAGTGAGGGAGCAGAAATGGAAGAGCAGACATTGTATTTAATTGCAATCACAGGAACACTATACACTTACAAGAAAAGAAAGTATGGAAAACTTATTTTAGGAATTACGCAAAAATTATTCTAATTTTAACCGGACTGATATTTTCTCTCTCGGTTTTTGTTTTGTTTTGTTTGTTTGTTTGTTGTTGTTGTTGTTGTTTTTTGGGGTTTTTTTTTGGGGGGAGGGGTGTGAGCATTATTCATTTCTAGTTGTGTAATAATGAAATCGCTTCATTGGTTTTTTTCATGATTTGTTTTTCATGTCAAACTGTAGTACTTATTACCAATGTGACTTGATTCATCTACATATAATTTGGGTACATTTCCGTTCAAAATTATGTTAAATTTTAAGCAACAAACATGCATGTTCATTTTTTTTTTTACCTAGCATGGGTAAAAAATGTTAGAAACTATTTTTTGTAGTATTTTCAGTATGTTTAATACTCGGATTCTGGGTATTTAGTATTATGTCTTTTAGAACAGCTATTGTCGTAAGATCAGGAAAATACGTAACTATAAACAATGCATAACAATTTACTATTTACTATTTGAATTCCATAATTGGTAAATTGTAATAACTTCTATGATAGTTCGTGACAGAATGTAACTTAATCGTTAGAGCTTCCACATATAAATTATATATTACTTACACTTCAAGCAGACTGGTTTGTACAACCCAAGAGCAATCCCCGTCAACCATAGCCCGTCTGAATGAATGCCTGATAACGTGCGCGAGAAGTCTATGAACACTTTGTCTGTAATTTTCATCCCTTTTTTAAGGCAAATACTGACTAATATTTACCTATCAAGATCACGGTCATAATATGTACTTAAGGCAATCTGTTTTGAGGAGGGTGATAGTGTTTTTTTTATGAATGGGGGCGGGGGTGGGGGTAACTTGTTTATTCTCATAATATAAATTGGTTATTTACGGGGATATTTATTTTCTTTAAATGTTGTGTGCCTACAGATCAACACATACATCAGTTTTGTATACTTTTACTTTTTAGTGAGAACAAAGAATCGACATAATCGTCTTGCTTTTAGTTTTTATTCTAAAAGGGTGAAAAGTTTCAGGATGACAGGGGAAACAGTGGTCTCTTTATCCTTCACGAAGTAAGGTTCATTCATTCCCCCCCCCCCCCCCCCCCCCCCCGCTTCCACCCCTCTCTCTCTCTCTCTCTCTCTCTCTCTCTTTCTCTGTAGCTAAATATGTTTGGGCTTTTTTTATCATAATTACTTTACGTATTTGTCTGTCTTTTATACCAATCATCTTTTCAGGGTTTTTTTTAACGTATACCAGTGCATGTGCGCATGGGGATTGTTTTTATCTTCCAGACCTCCGCTTTTCAGATTACCCTATAATTCCAGACAAATTTGATGGGTACTCTCCCCCCCCCCCCCCATTGTTACCATTTTTTTCCCCGTGCTCTCTGGTTATTAAGTTACCCTATAATTCCAGGCCAGTTTAATGGGTACATTTTACCCCTGATACCATTCCCTTCCCAGTGCTCTCTGGTTCCTATAAGTTATCCTGTATTTCTACTTTTTACCCCTGATACCATGCTATTTCCGTTGCTATCTGGTTCCTAAGATACTCTGTAATTCCAGAGCAATGTGAAGGTAACATTTTCCCTTGTTACCCGTCTTGTCTCCATCTCTGTTTAACAACACTAAGACTTTGAACCCTACGCTTGCATGCTATACAATTTGTATATAATATGCTCACGCCCTACGCAGACAGATAAAAATAGGGCTTACTAACTATCGTTATTAAAGGGAAATTAACCTCAGCGTATGAATTAGCTTATTTTGAATGGTGTAGTATATGCCTCTTATTTGATACATGCAATTTCATGTAAAAACACAGGATATAGATATAAATCACTATTTTCCAGCCAAGTTATTGTCTGCTAGCAATAATAAGGGGGCTGCCATTACTTTATGTGTACACGAAAATATTTTTCATCCCAAGTAATATTTCCTTCATCGTTAACTTGTAATTGATTTTTAGAGGACAAATATATATTAGATATAGTCACATATTCTGAAATGTAAGTTTAGTTTTATATATTTTTTAAAAGGTCTTAATTTGTTCATAAAAATATACTTTCTGTACGTGGAGACGGAGAATTGACGTCAAGGACGGAGACAATCGTAACAATACCAAAACAAAGCGAGGAATCTGCATTACAGGATGGCTATTAGAACTCATGGGTCGTCAATTATCTAGGCCCATGGCCAATAACAATCGTAATAAAATCAGAACAAAGCGACGTATCTGTTGTAAAGGTAGGCTATTATCAATGCATATGGTACCTAATGATCCGTGTCATGCACAAAATGGCAGCCTCCATGGAAAGACGTAGCAGACAATACCGCATCTAGAATATCATGTGGGGTTAATTGTCCTTTAATGAATTTCGTGACTTACATCGTCACACTACCGACTGTATTTGTTTGGGCTGAGAGGGCGACACGTAGACCTAAGAATAATGAAAAAAAATTGCTAGAATGATATTAAGTGAAAGATTCCCAAAACGGCTACCCCCAAACAATATGAACAAAGCCTTCTACGCCATAACGAAAGATACAGGGAAATAAGAAATAAAAGATTCCATAAAAGTTTATTACCATATTTCGTAGGTCTGCTGAAAAAAGCCTTAAAGGCCAAGTCCACCTCAATATCAAGTTGATTTGAATAAACAGAGTAAAATTAAACAAGCATAACAGTCAAAATTTCACTGAAATCGGATGTAAAATAAGAAAGTTATGGCATTTTGAAGTTTTGCATTATTTCATGAAACAGTGATATGCATTGCATGGGCGGTATGCAAATGAGTGAACCGATGATGTCACACACTCACTTTGCCTTATGTATTTTATTATATGAAATTTCAAATATTTCAATTTTTATAGATGTGATAATAAAGAATCCGTTCCTTGTATGAAAATAAGTTACAATAATGATGATTTTACATGTTCCATATGGAGTCAAACCATGTTTTACATTATTGTAGCAAAACAATGAAATATATGATAGTTCATATAATAAAATACATAAGGAAAAGTGAGTGTGTGACATCATCGGTGCACTCATTTGCATACCGCCCATGCTATGCATATCACTGCTTCATGAAATAACGCAAAACTTCAAAATGCCATAACTTTCTTATTTTACATCCGATTTCAGTGAAATTTTTACTGTAATGCTTGTTTAATTTTACTCTGTTTATTCAAATCAACTATAATTATATTGAGGTGGACTTGGCCTTTAAGGCTTTTTTCAGCAGACCTACGAAATATGGTAATAAACTTTTATGGAATCTTTTATTTCTTATTTCCCTGTATCTTTCGTTATGGCGTAGAAGGCGTTGTTCATATTGTTTGGGGGTAGCCGTTTTGGGAATCTTTCACTTAATATCATTCTAGCAATTTTTTTTTCATTATTATTAGGTCTACGTGTCGCCCTCTCAGCCCAAACAAATACAGTCGGTAGTGTGACGAACGATTCTCTTGATATATTTCTTGAACCTACTGGTTTAGAATAGCAATACGATCGAAATTTTAAAAATACGCTTCCCTGGACGGAATAGCGTAACACTACTCAATGCATGTACCCACTAATCTTATTGATTTGATCTCACCACACATTAAGGAACAGAGAGGGAAGTGTATGCCTTTCTATATATTATAGATACTCGTATACGGGCGAGAGAACAAAACAGTTTTAATGGGAATTTGGATTTCAAATCAAATCGAATGATCCATTAAAGAAAAAGCTACCATGTTATACGCCTGTGTGATGAATGCATGTGTATAAGGAAAGTATAAAGTATTTCCCTTGTATGGATAATTAAATTCTAACATGGTACTAACAGTAGTCTGGATAAGGCTTTGTATCACTCAGCTTTAGGATATCTTACATTAATCATTTTCATCAATCAGATATTGGGATTCACTATGCGAGGAGAGAAATGTCATTACCCTCTCATATACGACGTGTTAAATGAAAAGGGAAGTCCAGTTTGTATTATGGTATGATTGGATTTATCGGGTATTCCCAGCAATGTAATGCCCATGGAAGAGTGCACATAGAGAAAGAAATACAAATCTGGTCATTATGCTACGACTACTACACGATAATATCTTCAATGATTTGAATTTCGTAATATATTCAGGAGTAAAGAAGGAAATATATACCTATAAGCCAGCCTATACATGGTAAATACTTTGCCCTCGATTGTGCGGGGTGGATGCGTGTTTGAAAACAGAGAAACAGATAGATACATTAATGTGAAAGAAGAGGAGAAGAGAAAGAGACAGGATGGATATTGTAGAGAACTCAAGAGAAAGAAAGGGGCAGAATTATAACAGGTTTGCCTTTCATTTTATCTTTCCATGCAAAACTGGGATGAACACCCAAATAAAAAAGTGTAGTGTGTCGTATGAATTAAACTTTAACTTCTTATTTTGCTCATTGCACATTAGTGTAAAACATAATTATGTGCTACCCAAGCGCGTCCACACACGTCAGAAAAGGACCCTAAATGGCGTATTCCACGAAATATAATTTACACCCTATATTACGTCACACCTAGTTCTCTAAACATGCTAAACGGCGATTGAAGCTGAAAAATGAAACGTCAATGACGCCTTAAGGCTGAAAACAGGCCCTTTTCGACGTTGTTTGTGAACGCGGTTGCATAGCACATAGTGTGGTGAGTGCCCCCCCCCCCCCCCCCCCCCCCCTCCCCCCCCCCCCCCCCGGACATAATCACTGCCAATACGCCATGCCTCTCATAACTTACCCGAGTATTACAACATACCCTTTTCATCTATTCAGCTTGATAATCTGTTCATACGAGAGTATTTCATTATTCGCCTTCAATTAGAGCACAGGTTGAAAGATCATTTTAACGGGTTTCACACCCTTGCATTCATGGTGTTTAGCCACAATCCATAAGAGAGTTTAACCTTGCTTACCTATACCGATATTGTCTGTGATTTGAACGAAGTTCGCTGTCCCTACAAAACCACGGTGCACGGCGTGATATCTGACAACATATGAAGACAGCGAAATGAGACGACAACTTTATCCATACAAAGTCAGATTTTATATACAACCATGTGTCTCTATTGTATTGGAAATGCAATCAATACAAATATGGTATGAATTTAAGTCTTTATAAGGTTTTAGATCACCCACCTTTGAGATATATATTATCCATCTTTATACTTCAAACTTTGCTATTCAATATTAAACATACAATAGCCGATTGTTGGTATCTCCCTTGTACATGTTGTATGGACAATTGAATTCTAACATAGTACTTATATAAGTCTCGATATCGTTTTAGATCACCCAGCTTTGAGATATCTTGCAATTTCCATCTTTGTCCTTCAAATTTTGCAATTAATCATCAAACATGGCGAGGAGGCCTTTCATTACGCCGTCATGTACATGTACATGTTTAATGAAAAGGGGAGTACAGTACGTATTATGGTTCGATAATATTTATCGGGTATTCCCAGGAATGTAATGCCCATGGAAGAGTGCACATCTAGTATTACAGCATGACTAATGCAATACTTTTTGAAGTTAAGTGCCTCTAAAACATATACACGGTAAAGAACATGTATTAATGTGTAGGGTGAAATATCTCTGCAATCTTTTTCAATATTTATTTGCTATCATAAACTTGTAAACACGAATTGACATATTTGATATTTTGTTTGACCAAAGTTGGAAGAGGGCTATCAACTTGATAAAGTCACGAGATATAGTAAAATCTTAGATGTGGTCAGTGACATGTGGGACAAAATGGCTTGGACTTGCCCGTAAAGATTTCAGCAAAGTCAGAGTATGGAAATCAATATCCAAGAAATAGGAAACAGTAGATAAGAGAAGAACAAAACGAGTTGCCTTGGTACATCAGTTGAAAATAAATTGGGTACAATATAATTCTTGATAATTTAAGTATACAGTAAAGTTTAGTGTGAGATATCATTAACTTGAGCTGTAATCCGCTACGAGACTGTAAACGGTGAAACAACAAGTATTAGTCAACATATTACAAATTACCATATACTCCTAAAGCCATTCGGCAGTGTACATCTCCTTTGAAGTACGACCGATTTCATTGTCCCCACCTCCAAACAGAATTGTCAGAACGATACACTTGGCTGACCTTGCCATAACAGTGACATTTATACAGGTTAATATCAACCTGTTGAATTTGGAGCATGGCAAAAGCACAATATAAGAATTAGTTATGTTCACACGTAGTACATAGCATCGATGCTATGTAAGTTTCAAAAATATTTCCAGTACGTTCAGACAGGCCGTGATCGACTTGCTTCTATCACCCACTCGTGACTATTCATAGCTCACCCGCTGCCAAAACAATAATTACTCGGCCACACAGAGTTACCCGAGTATAAAATTGGTATGCATGGTCAAACGCGCGGAAGTTTGTGTACAGGGGTCATATGATGCGAAGCTTTTGTTTTGAATAATATTTTAATTGTCTTCATAAATCAACATAATAACACAATAACAATTCATTTGTAATATCGATAATACAATCAAGTAGCAAATACATGTGTTATAATACTTAATTTTAAATAAACCTTGTACATGTCAAAATTGACTGAACTCCAATCTTATGCCAAAATAAAACAAATGCATGCACACTGTATTCTCTGGTAAGCACATATAAAAAATATCTAAAGACCACATCATACTTTAGTTAAGGTCTAACTGAAAATCACACAGTGCTCCTTTGGGGTGGTTTTGTGATGCATGGTCATATATAAAAAAGAAAAAGATAAAAAGAAGGAACCCCCCCCCCCCAAAAAAAAAAAACAACAACAACAAAACAACGCCCTTCCTTACCACAAAGTATACACATTAGCCTACTTACCCCTATATACATCACATTACATTACAGTACCAGATGAAACAGACAGAATGATAATAGAAAAAAGTAGGGAAGAGGGAACATCACATGAATACATACATTGCATTATATTATAGGACCACATGAAACGGACAGAATTACAATAGCAGCGAGTGAAGATAGCAGCGATTGCGCTCACATTACAAATAGTCACAAGCGCAGTGGGTGGTCTACCGCAAAGCGTCGATGCTTTGTCGCTGGATCCTGAGGTTTACTCCTGCTAAACTCGCTGCAAGAATAGTTTGGAAACTCACTTCTATCTCGTGACTATCTGAGTTCAGACAGCGTTTGGTCTCGACACTATCTGGTCTTCACCAAAATAGCATCGACACCTCGATAGCATCGATGCTATCGCTCTACGTGTGAACGTACCTAATTGTCTACATTAAGATCCATCGGGACGACATGAAATGATTCTTTCCCCTAGCTTTGAGTAACAGCATCGGTGTCAAAGTGTCAATATGATATGTTTCGAAGTTGTATCAAGGAGCAGAATTACAATTCATTTAAAAGCGCGTGCTATATTTATATTCTATAATCTACGAAACTAAAAACACAGAAAATATTCAACATATAGAATCTACCTTATATATAGCATGCTAAGTTATAATCAGTAAGGTCAATGTAGTTTCAGCTAATATTGGAGACTGATATGGAAGCCAAAACTTTCAGAGCATTTTCTTTTCCTTTGGACCCCCTTGAAATGTCTCGAGAATGTATGGTTCATGTATAAATATCTTCTAAAAGTGTTAAATAGAATATCACTTTTGTTCATCTTGTATTTCGAAATATCCAAGCAATCCTTACAATGCTATTTACAATAGGTATCCAATCATCAATCATGAAGATATTGTCTATCCTCTAGTAAAACATACTATTTTATTAGACAAGGTCAGCCTTCCCTCTATTAAGGTTGACGATGTTGTTATTATTCCGTCTAAATCATGTAGAAATCTTGGAGTTTTATTTGATTCTACAATGTCCATGTCCGCTCAGATCCCAGCTGTTTGTAAATCTGTCCGGTATCAGTTACGTAATTTAGGCATCATCCGCAAATATTTAACCCGCTCGGCCACCGAAAAAATAGTTCATGCCCTGATATCATCCCGGCTTGACTTTGGCAATGCACTTTTGTTTCAGCTGCCACAATCTCAGCTTTCACAGTTACAAAAATTACAAAATTCAGCAGCCCGTATTGTTACCCTTACCAGGCGTCCTACTCACATTACTCCTGTTTTGTCTTCACTACATTGGTTACCTGTCGAATCCCGCATTGTATTTAAATTATTATTACTTGTTTTTCACTGTATACATGGATCTGCCCCAGAGTACAATATTAATTTGTTGATGCCTTATAATCCTCCCAGACGCTTAAGATCATCTGATTCTAACTTGCTTGTTGTCCCGAAAACTAAGAAATCATGGGGGGATCAGTCATTTGCCCATGCTGGACCTTACCTGTGGAATCAATTGCCACATGGTATCCGTTATATGTCAGGTGTAGATTGCTTAAAAATGCCCTCAAAACTCATTTGTTCAAAAAGGCTTTTCAGTACCGGTAGATTTACTTTCACACTGTTGTTGTATCATTTTTCTGTATTTTTGTGTACTTGCAAGTTTTTCCTCTCCATTGCGCCTTGAGCACATTAGTCACGTGGAGTTTGCGCATTATAAATTCTCTATATTATTATTTATTATTTTTATATGTATAACCAGGGGCGGGTTGGTCATCATGGGGGTTCGGTAGGGAGAAGTTTTCCTTACCTTTGGATATTTGCATGAGAAAACCTTTCCATGGACTTGTATTAAAACACACCTAGAAAGGTGTCATCATGATGCCTTGATGGTATCAATTTACAGATGACAACCTTAGATGTTGCCTGTTGATCTATTTAGATGACAAAAAAAAAGGAAAAAAGGAACCCTATACACCTTGAACTCTATCATTTTACCATGGACAGTCAAGATCATGCATGTGCAGATTAAAAAAGATTATAGGCACAACTCCTCCATTCGCTCCAGTACACAAAGTGGCTAAAATGTAATCTTTTCATCTCATCATCTTTTTAAAAGTGAGACTGTTATTTTATAAGGACATACAGCAATACATGTAATGTTAGATTATCATTACCGTGCTGATGGAAAAGGTGTTTGAAAAACCACAATTTCCTGATAATTCTTCCTTTGCCGTTTTAGCAAATTTGGATAGAAAGATAACGGCTCGTAGCAACTTTTTAGGCTTTTTTTCTCTCACTTCCCCCCGCTTTTTCGCTCTCGCTTTTTTTTTTGGCGGTTTTTTTTTGGGGGGGAGGGGGCCACCGCCCCCATCGCCCCCTCCCTGGCTA
Source organism: Heliocidaris erythrogramma (assembly GCA_025617745.1). Lineage (NCBI taxonomy): Eukaryota > Metazoa > Echinodermata > Echinoidea > Camarodonta > Echinometridae > Heliocidaris > Heliocidaris erythrogramma. The sequence continues at coordinate 4,752,975 of CM046863.1, forward strand.
CGCGCCTGCACTTGCCTCATCGCTGTCATTTTCCTCACCACTTTCCCCTGTGCTGCCATCCTCTTCGTTCTCAAATTCCATCAATTCATCTTGGTCGTCATCCTGGTTAACTGAAGCAGCCATCTCTGTTAAATCAGCTATCATAACTTTCACAGAACTTGGCAAACTCCGCCACAAAAGTAACTGGCTATTGTACGAAAGCTATTCACTGTCCATTGTTTTACGCGCCGCTACGTGCATCAGCCACAGAGTTGTCTACACAAGATGACGTCAGGCAGGCAGTGAGGTGTTCTTTCTGCTTTTGTGGATTATTGAAAGGAAAAATGATGTTTACCCACATGTATTTGTATTATACGTCTACTTGGCTTTCCATCGATCTATGGTTGTATTTGCTTCAGTTGGGGTCTTCAAATCAATGGGAAGTGTAGTACGTCAATTCTGTTGTGATAAGATTTATCGTGTATTCCCATATTCCCGATTCGCAATGCCCATGGAAGAGGGCACAAATAGAAATGAAAACAAATACAAATCTGTTAATCTGGTATAATACTGCGACTACTACACGATGATACCAGTTAGGCGGCCGCGGGGAGAGTCAGGGCTGCGTAAACCCTAGCCTCTTGTCGAGGCCCTGGCGCTGTTGAAATCCTTGGCGATATGGAAGCGAGCCAAAAAAACCGAGGCGCTTGCGCCGAGGGCCTCTTGACACCCGACCTTCATGAGGCACGATTTCCTACTGAATTATGCATGAAAACATGAATAGTTAGATAACCGCGGCGATCGCCCAGCAAATTGGCCAATGAAATCTCAAGGATGTCTTACTTCAGTTCTGGACTAGTCTATTATTTTTGGGGGCGGATTACGTAAATCTCTTGCTCAAAATACATTCACAGACAAGCACATTATGAAGAATTCGATCTCTAGCTTACAAACCATGGTAATTTGAAATAAGACAAATGTACATATTTCTCAAGAGATCATCATATATTTACAAATAATGAAGAATGGGTAATAAAAGTCACCGTACAACAATAGATGCATCTCCATCAATTCTGATGTAACCAAGGAGTTACCAGCAACTTCACTGCCCGGCAAGGCCCCGGGGATCCGCCTGGCCCTCGCGAAGCAACAGTCTCACTCTCCATCCCTGGCCCACGGAGGTAATCAGCACAGAGCGGTAGCGCGTGAAAAAATAACACTTTTGCCTCCATATCGCCAAGGATTTCAACAGCGCCAGGGCCTCGACAAGAGACTACGCAAACCCCGAAGCCTGCGCCCCACAGGGCAACGGCATGTTCAGGTAACGATCATGATGTCCTCTCGCGGCATAAAAACATCCACAATCTGCGATTGAGTATCCCTTTAAAGGAACATGTATCAATGTGTGCGCAATTTGTTTAGTAGGGATAAATGGCTCTTAGCTTATACAATACAAGCAAGACACTTTATATTAATTCCAAGTAGGGAACAGATGTATTTATAAAAAAGACTGTATTCTGTACATTATCAATACTGGCATCATTAACTGTGCAAAGTTGATTTTTTGTGTGTGCAATAGTAGGTTCTCGGTTATCATCCCTGGTTCACCTTTGTTTGCACCGCTCACTTCGTGGGATGGGCCATTTTGAAATGTTAATGAGGGAATCACTGAACCGGTTCGGTGAGCACCGCCGGACAGACTTGCATCTATAATTACCACCTTCCACGCGATAATGAGCCAATAGACCCCTCAAAATATGATGCAGCCAATTAATGCCCCGAGAAATGTCATAGATGTATAAATATTTATGAAAATGTATGAATCAAGGTCTTTCATTGAAGCTAACTTATATATGACATAAATATAATAAAAAATAACTTTAATTTTGGAATGTATAAATGTTTTAAAACTTTATGAATAATCATGAATTAATTGTGTGCCCATTTTCATCGGCTAATATTTTTATTTTTGCAATTTTTTAAAACTAAACTGACCTATTTCTGTGATCGACGGATATGTAATCTAGATATTTTCACCATTTTTAGCCGAGGGGCAAGTACGACATCGACGTAGCCAGCACTTGAAAACAAGTTAATTTTTCATAAAAAGTTCAAGTGTGCTGACCATGTATCCGTTCGTTACATATATCTATACCGTATTTTACATGCTGTAAAATGAGCAACAATGGGATACAAAGGTTGTTTATTAAAAATATATATGTTTTTATTTCGATATCGACTCTTTCATGTTTTTTTTCAAGGCAAAACCAATCCAGCCAGGTACGGTACTGCGTACCGTTCCGTACCTGCGGCGTAGAGCGTACATATAACTACAGTCATGTACGGTAGAGATATATCATTACAGTGAGAGAGAGAAAATAGATCGTACCGAGCTACAACAAGACCTGCCAGATCACCCACCACAGACATATTTAATTGTACAGTCGATTTGATGGACGAGATAGATTCCCTACAACTAGTACTAGTATTACTTAAATCAGTATTATATGATTGCTTCCAATCTAATCCAACTCCAGGTACGTATGTACAATATTTAGATCTTGTGACCAAAAAGGCATTAGGCCTACTAGTATTATCCACTACTCACTTAGACACTAGATAGACCCTCATGGAAACCCCAAATCTGAAGTCCAAAATTTTTGCTGATAAGGAGAAGGAAAAACTTTTATTGTATTACTAGAGCATGGACCTACTAGTACTAGGCCCATGCTAAGTTAGTAAGAGTAATTGAGTTGATAAATCAAGTCAAGAAAAAAATATATGCCACATGATTTGGGGCTTTGGGCAAGGGGGATGCCGTCATGAGGGGGGGGGGGGGGGGTGGGGTGGCTCATCTCCATCTCTGACGAGCAAGGCCGTACGCAGAAATTTTTTCCTGGGGGGGGGGGGGGGCAAGATGATCGCTTTCAAAGGAACCCATAACTTGAAGTCTAAAACCCGATTTAAAAAAAATATGATTTTGAAATTTCTGGGGGGGGGGGCAACTGCCCCCCCCCCCCTGCGCCCCCCCCCCCCCCCCCCGCTGCGTACGGCCTTGCTGACGAGGGATGGCTCATCTTCATCTCTTATTGGCGATGCATTTGGCATTACAATTACGTGCACTCATGATACATAAAAAGGGTTCATTCAAAAGACGTGCGCCGAATGAAAAATGTCTGTTCTGACCAAAGGAATCCTATACCTCTAGCACAATCTCTCCCCCAGTATGGTGAATATCCCTAGAAATCAAATATCTTGCCCCTTTGTGAAAAAATTGCTTTCATGAAATATGGAGTATTAATGGTTAGTATTATGACAATGGAGATGTTAATGACCTTCCCTCACGAGTGATGATCGGGAAATGAGCTTAGATGTGCGATTGGATGATTTAAATTTATTATATTGAAGGTTTGGGCACAGAAACACACGCATCCTGAACTATAACATGCCTAACCGATTTCAACTACCTAATTTGGAATTTAAAACCATTTTTTGAAGCATTAGAAATTAAAATACAAAAAAATGTTGTTTGCGCCCTCATGTGACCTTATTAAGCAGAATCGGCAAATAATCAGCGGCCTCTCGCGCCAGCGCCCGCACATTCTGTCAAAATGTCGGCGCCGTCGAAGCGCCTACTGGTCGTGTATTCAACGAACATACGTGGGTTACGATCCACTCCCTTATTGCAAATGGAATATCAAAACGAAGATCTGGATTTTCTTTTCTTATTTTTTTTTTAATGAATTGTCCCCTCCCCCCCCCTTTTTTTTTTTAAGGGGGTGGAGAGCGATTGAGGCTGAATAGGGCAAATGGGATTCCCCTCCCTCTCTCACTGTCTGGTTTCTCTTTCTCTCTCTCTCTGACAACCCCACCTCCCTCTTTCCCACTGTCACCCTCTTTCTCTCTCCCACTGTCACCCTCCCCCCCCCCCTCTCTCTCTCTGTCACCACTAATTTATCTTAGTCTCGGGGGGCGGGGGGGGGGGGGGGGGTTCTTTCTTTATTGTTCGTATGTTGTAAATCACTCGCCATTCAGCCTCTGGATGCGACGAAATGATAAAGTCTTCAATTCAATCCAGTTCAATTTTCTCCATATTTCTTTATTCGTTCGCTCTCTCTCCCTCTCTCTCTCTTTCATTCTTTCTCTATCACCGCCCCCTCTCTCTTATCCATCCCTCTCTCTCTCTCTTTCTTTATCTATCTTTATCTAGTTCTTTTCCATTTAGCTGATACATATTAAGTTGAACGGAGAATACACACCGAATGGAATACACAGTTATTTTTTTTCAGAGTGACATGGTTATTTGCTTTCTTGTAAATGCTTAGGGGAAATGCTGAAATTTAAACCTATGCTCTTTTGACAAAATACGGTATAATGTTTTGACAATAGATATCAGCACAGCAAATATAACAAATGAGTATGCGAGTTAACGTAAAGCAGAGCTTGTGTTGGGAAGGCCATGAACAATATAACCATGATAATAACAACTCACACTATACTCTATACTAACATCATTTTTGTTGCAAATTTAGAGTAAGGAATCCATGACTAAGAGAGAGAGAGAGAGAGCGGGGATGATCGAGAAAGAGAGAAGGGGGGGGGGGGGGGCAATAGATAGAAAAAAAGAGGGACAAATAATGGCATTTGTATATAAGTTGATGTAAATAATTGTTTACAATATGATTATTGACAGTTTGAGAATGCAATAGATTTTAATGTGAGAGACATTGACTTGAGTTTAATCTGCTAATAGTCTATAAAATGTATACGTAGATTACAAATTACAATTAATCTTATACATGTCATTCTAAGGCCGTTCAGCAGCGTACGTATCACTGAAAATACAATTTACATTGAACACGAAAAAAAATACTACTTTCGAAAAATAAACTCACGACAATTTCAGTAACCCGGTCTATCACCTTTAGAAATGTGCGAACAGTACAATGGTGTATTGCGTAATCCGAACGTGATTTCTATGGGCAGTACAATAGGCCTTTGAAATTACCCTTGAGTTTATTTTTCGAAAGTAGTTGTTATCGTGTGAGTGTCCCCAGCTATGCATGTATATACAAACAGAATTGTCATTAGAATGTCAACGATAAACTTGACTGACCTTGGAATAACGAAAGCAATTATACAGGTAATGAACTAAGCTCTAACAATTGAATTGGGACGATATGATATCATTCTTTTATATGGTTTTGAGTAACAACGTTGGTATCCAAGTGTCAACAAGAAATGATTGCAAGTTGTGTTTAGGAGCACAGTTAGAATTCATTTAAACATATATACTATGAACTACGAAACAAAAAAAAACCAAACAAACAAACAAACAAACCCAAAACAAAAGAAAAAATGAACATATATACTGTATATAAACATGCTAAGTTATAAATCAGTGCAAACTGGTTTTAATATTTATTTGATATTCAAGACTGGTATGGACCCCAACATTTTCAGAGAACACTTTTTTTCATTTATTTATTTATTTATTTATTTATGTTTTTTTTGTGTGTGTGTTATCGGCCTTTATAAAACGGGTTCAAGAATGTAGCCATCCTGATTGGTCTAATAACACCACGTGACTGTGCAAAAAAGTACTAACGCACGTCGAGGTGCTAACGCACGGCTAATCCGGTTCAAACCGGATTTGTAAACATGTAAACATGTATGATGTAGCGCAGACGGTACGACTCGTTTGGCTATGTTTTTACATGCTAACATTGTAGATTGCAGATTGTGGACCCGTTTTATAATGGTTGTGAGTTCGTGCGTTAGTGCGATGCGGCAACACGCAGGTTTTTATCGTGGTGTCTAACTCACTCGCATACGTTAGTACACCACGATAAAAACCGTTGAGTTGCCGGATCGCACTAACGCAATTCCCAACCATGAATTAATAGTATACTTTTAGATGTCTCAAGAATCGATGGGTTGAATATAAATACATGAATCTCTTTTTTAATGAAATATCCCTCATCTCTCTTTGAGTTTTGTATCTTGTGTTCCGAAATATCTTAGCAATCCTTTACGATGCTATTTACAATAGATATCCCATCATTATGCAAATCATTATATGTTTCACAAATTGAAACATATTATTTAAAAATATATACATGTATAACCAGGGGCGAACTGGCTACAGGCCGGTCAATATTTTGGTAAAAAAAGTAGGTCAAACAAACAAAACAAAAAAGAGCCGGTTACCAACAAAAATCTCACTCGAATTTTAGTCCTAGGTCGCCCCTGTATAAAACATCATAAAACATTACATATTTGTCTATTTTGATACCTAGTCATCTTACTGCTGAAGATACTCAGTGACAAGGACGAATTCAGTGGGCCGGAAATGAATCGATTTTTGCAAAGCAAACAAGTAGCTATAGGCCTACTTATTTATCTTACAAAAATATACATAAAACTACCTGGCGGAAGGGATGCAAACGTTACGTTGTTATTACTCCCCTTTCAAAGCAAACGAAATTACATGTGTAGGTGTGACGGTTAACAACTTGAAATTACCTCCACACAAAAAGGGAAAGAAAATAATCATATACTTTTTTCAATATCAAACTCGATGACCTAAATACCTATATGAGATTAACAGTTCTATTTTGTTCCTCCATGTTATGTTTTTGTTTTGTTTTGTTTTCTTTTGTTTTGTTACTATTTTGTTAATTTTTTTTAAAGTTTGATTGTTTTGTTTTAGCTTGTTTTTACTTAAAGAGGATCTGAAGAAACGATTAATTGATGAACTTTAGTTATATATTTAGCTTAGAGGCAATTCTGCATAAATCTGTCTTCCTAGAAACTAGTAAGTAAAGTAATTAGTAACTGAGAATACTGGGTTTTAATATACTATGTACAGTCGCAACAAGTCACACTATTTACCATACAAGGGTAAGCAAAAACAGAAAGAGCTCTGCAGAATATAACACTTCTAAACTGCTTTATCTTGACAAGATAAAACACTGGTGCAACTACTTTGTATTGTCAATAGTATTAAAGCTATATGTGGAACTGCAGTTTAGCCACACATAAAACACATGAAGTATTAGTAAATATACAAGAGAATGTTATGTTGTTGCTGCATGGCTATACGTATGTCATGAATGATTCAACTATGTGGGGGGGGGGGGGGCCGCTTCGGTAATTTATGCAAATTTTATGCATACCTTTCAAACAAAGGTTCTTGACAACCTGAAAGCTTGCCGGAGGTTTGCAGGAAATAGCAACAAATGTCGATCGTTGTCCTTTTCCTCTGGTAGATTCAGTGAGGTCATATTTTCAGTTGGTGATAACCAAATATCCTCTGTAATGAAGTACATAAATACCTAGGGGCCGTTATTACTAAGAATCTTAGCTCTTCAGACATTCATGAATATCTCTATAGTAAAATAGAGAAGAGCTTGCAGAGTATTGATTCCTCTCTCATTCGCAATGAGTATAAATTAAAGGTGTATTCACGTTATTTGCTCCCTTCATTGAGATTTGACTTGACGGTGAACGATATGACACACACCCATTGTAAGTCCCTAGATATGCTCTCAAATAGATTTTGGAAGAAATGGTGTGGTCTACCAAGACCGGGAACTTTAGCATTCGTTCATATACCAAATGGTTTTGCCATCCCATCAATTTCTGATTTGTATATAAAGTATCACACTCTCTCATACACATCCATGAGGGAGAACGGGGATGATTTGTTTAATCATTGTTTGGACTCTAAATTAGACCGCGAGTCAAAATGGGTTAGGAAAAAGTCCACTATTGTGAAAAGTGACGAAGTTTATTCATCTGTTAAGGTAGTACAACCAAATCTGAAAGGAAAGAAAAAAAAGCAAAACAAAACAAATTTTAACTCATGAAGTTGCTACCATTTGGCATACACACGTTAAAGAGTTGGTAGTTCAAGGGAGATTTTTAGATCCTCTGTATCTGTATGGTTTCGAAGAGCATCATGTACAACTTGCCAGTAAAGGTTCTGAAATTTCTTGTAAATGCAGTCAGCGACACGGTTAATACTAGAGCAAATTTACTGAGATGGGGCAGATCCACAACAAACAAATGCAGGCACTGTTATTGTGTTGAGACTCTTAATCATGTACTCAATTTTTGTTCAGTATTTCTATCCCAAGGACGCTTTACTTGGCGCCATAACAATGTACTAAAATGCTTTGTAGAAGTGATCACAGAAAATATTTCTCCCGATACAAAAATCCTTCATGATATTCCTTACTTAACTGGCTACTCTCCCGTCTCAACAATCCCACTGCCTTGTACGCAAACAAACCTAAAACCTGATCTTTGTATCTATGAGGAAAATAGCAAAAAAATAATGATCATGGAATTAACAGTCCCATTCGAACTTGGAATAGAAAAAGCCCATCAGTACAAAGTTGATAAATATTCGTCCCTAGTTACAGACATTCGAAATAATAGCTATGACGTAATGTTTCTGGCAATTGAAGTTGGTTCACGAGGATTCATTTCATCAAACAACACCCAAAGACTGAAACAGATGTTGGGCTACTTGCACGAACGGAACACAAAGCCGCGCGAATTTCGGGACAAACTCAGTAAAATGGCGCTTATTTCGTCTTTTGCAATTTATTGCGCGAAGGACGAACCCACCTGGCAAGACTGTAATAACTTGTAATAACTCAATTATAACTTACTAACTGAATAATAATAATAATGATAATATTGATGATGATATTAATGATAATAATAAATATAACTAATAATGATAATAATAATGATGATGATGATGATGATGATGATGATAATAATAATAAGAGTACTAATGATGATAATAATAATAATATTAATAATAATAATAATAATAATAATAATATTAATACTTATAATAATAATTATAATAGTAATAATAGGGCTGCTGGGACGGACAAGCCATAGTATTTGTCCGACCTAGCGGCACTTAATGTGTGCGATTCGTGTTCCGACTGCCGGAGCGCGATTGTTCGTGGCGGGCGGGTGGGGTCGTCCTTGTCCGAGCGCTTCACGTGGACGTAAAAAAGAAAGTCTATATGCCCTCGTAACAATTAAGCGTGTATACTATTGAGCATGGGCGTTAATCGTTACGTAACTCTATTCATCATGGGGTACGGCTATTGTGTCGTCCCCCCCCCCCCCATGATGAATAGAGTTACGTAACGATTAACGCCCATGCTATTGAGTAACTGAAATTATACTTAAATTATAATATTTCCCTTAATATAAAACCTATACTGATATACCTGAACACATAATAATAACTATAATAACATCTATCTCGCCAATCATGTTTTATGATACTACATGCATATGACTTGTATTCTTCTGTATGTTTTGTATTGTATGTCCTGCCTTGGTAGTAATGTGCTATGACCTGGACTACTCTTACCGCTATATTTGTTAACGTGCAACTCTTATTATGTTTATACTATGTTCCTTTATTGAAGATTGACAATAAAGTGATACTAAATCAAAAAATCAAACTGGATTCCAAGCATTGAGGCTCATTTATAAAAAGCAGGTTCATGGAATAGCTTGTCACTAGGTGCTCAGAGAATTTAAGTGCATAAATTTGTATACATTACAGAAGCGGTCTATTCCCCACAACACATCATTTGAGTGTATTTAGTGACGGGAATCAAGGTAAAATTGCTAAACTATAATGCAGCGTAGAGGACAATTACTGGATCCAAATTTGTTCAAGTTCAAGTTCAAGTTCATTTACTTTCCACATTATAATAAAAAGCGAAATAATAAACATCAATCATGTATTACAATGATATATAAAATAAACATTTAACAGATATTAAAATGTGGAAGGGATCAGCAGAGGCCATTGGCCTTTCGAGGCTGATCCCAGGGACAATGATGACAGATAAAAATCACAATAAGTAAACGTTGCTTAACTACAGAGTATACAGTGACAAGACAAAACCTAAATACAAAACAAGACATAGCACGAACAAATGCAATTGTCATCGTTAAATAAGGAAAGCAGAGGGACTGCTGATTATTAGCTTGGGTTATTGATAAGAAAAACTTTGATATTCCTTTTAAATGAAAATATAGAAGGGCTTTGTTTTAATTCTGATGGAATCGAGTTCTATACTTTTGGTCCAGTAAAAATAACGGAGCATCTAGATATATTGTAATGGCAAAGTGGTAAATAGAAATTATGGGTAAATAGAAATTATGGGTAAATAGAAATTATGGGAAATTGATAAGACAATGCTTTTTCCCGAGATAAATAACATTTCGGAATAAAAATAAAACATTAAGAAGTACTACACCCAAAGGTCTCTTCGTGCCCTAAAATCGAGGGCTGAAAGAGGAAATCGAGGGCTGAAAGAGGAAATCAAGCGTCATGGTACCGTGCGTGTTCATAAATGAAGTCAGAATGTGACTGAGTCACCTGCGCCGAATGCAGCCCTAGACCGTGATACACACAGACGAGGGTCGAATATAACTGACGTGATCGCATCAAAGTAAGCTTTAAAACAACTAAAATACCGCGTAAGTGACAGCCAAAATGCAAAATTACCGTAACACAAATCTTTTACTTGCAAAAAATAGTATGTGTATCCATAATATCTCAAAGAAAAACAAGATGTTGGAGGATTACGAGTGCACTTCATATCGAGATTAGGCAACCATATTATTTGACATTGTTCTGCGTAGCAAGACCGCCGATGGCAGCAGAGAGAAAGAAATCGTGGGCATCACGTGATGGCTGGCTGATCACCTGATCTTATGCCCACTTTTATTTTCCTCTCTGCTGCCCTCCGCGGTCTTGCTACGCAGAACAATGTCAAATATGGCTACCTAATCTCGATATGAAGTGCACTCGTAATCCTCCAACATCTTTTTCCTTTGAGATGTTATGGATACCCATACTATTTTTTGCATTGTGTTACGGTAATTTTCTATTTTTACTGTTGCTTACGTGGCATTTTTAGTTGTTTTCAAGCTTACTTTGACACGATCACGTCAGTTATTTTCGACCCCGTCTGTGTGTATTACGGTCTAGGGTTTCTTCGAGCGCACTGAGCACCGGTACGTGACTCCCATTCTGACTTAATTTGAACGCGCACGGTACCGCCTAGCTTGAATTTTCCTCGCAGCTCATATGGGTTTTTTTTAAGAGTCATGAAAGGCCTATCGTCGTCTGAAATGATTTCCATTTATTACTGCAGCAAATATAATTGGATAACATTGAAAATTCAGCTTGTGACCTGTTACGATCCAAAATCCACAAAAGATAAGAATCAAACAAAAGATATTAACTTTAAATGATTTATGGTTTAATTTAAATATTTACCAACACCAAATATAACAGAATTACAGATTCTAGTAACAAATACACTACATTTACTTAAACTGGTAAAGACTTACAATTTCTCAGCTGGGAAATTCCTATTAGTCCAGAATGTTCTTGAAGGGTAGAGTAAGTTGGCTGCTAATCCACGAATATTGAATCCAAACGGTATGTTGTCCAACTGGCAAAAGAAGATTCCAGATCCAGCCGAAGAATGTCCAAAATAATTCAGGAAGTCATCGATGTCGATAATGATGTCGATGATGATGTCCAAGACGATGGCAATCACAATGTCGATAACAGTGTCAACTGCAATCTCGATAATCAATGTCAATGACGATGTTGACCACATTGTCAATAACGATGTCGAACACGACGTCAAATATGTCAAGGATGAGGTCCAAGATGAAGTCCAAGATGAGGTCCAAGATGATCTCCACAGGTTGATATCAATATCAGATGGTGTTAACTGAGAACTTATGCAATATATGCTCCACGATGTATTCAGGGTATAAATTCTGAAATTTCTGTGCAAGCTCCCAGCTTATATACAATCTCAATCCTTAATTAGAATTTTCTACATTCTACTACAATATTCATGAAGGTTTGGAACTCTCTTGTAAGTTCTATATAGTTCTAGTTGTAACAAACAAAGGAAGGGGATTCCCATTTTCTATAAATAGACTCACTGCAATGTTACACTCTTACTAAGAGGTTCATGTAAAGGTCAGGAAACATGTAATCAACACATTCCAACATGTACATTGTACATTGTAATTATCCTATAGTACATCACACACAATGTAAAGATCTAGAATGTTCTCTCTACTGGATGTGCATTCTGATTATTTCACTGCTACACATTATATTCACTTTTCACATATGAATAATACTCTCTCTTCTGGAAATTTCTATGGTCATAAAATCATATAGAAATTCCTTAATTACTGCAGCAAATATAATTGGATAACATTGAAATTCAGCTTGTGACCTGTAAGTTAAAGTTCTAAATTGGAGTATATTTAGTGCTAAAATTAGTACGGAAATACCCGAAATCCGAAAATATAAACCCGGGTTTCAGCGTGACGGGCGAGGCCCAGGCGTGGAACCGTTTCGACCCAGGCGCCACCGTCACTTTAAGTGTACTCCTTTTTTCTAAGTATCAAAATGAAATCATAAAAGCAACTAAGCTATGAGCATGAACATGTGGGCTCGATTACAAAGGGCATGTATATTCTCTATCTGTTGAGTGAGTTACACAATTAAGCTTTTCCTGTACACAAAGAACTTGTTCCCGTCACAAGCCACAAGGTTACCAGAAGGAGTTAGGAGGCATACGCTTTTGTTTGCAGAGCGGTCTGATATCACGTATTCGACGATCCTCCTTGCCTGGATGTTACCATCACATGACACCTGATCAACCGCGTATCTACCCTCTTTATCCCTGTATGTGATGTAGAGTGTGTCTGTCAGCTTGTCGACATAACATAATGGCTCGTCCCACTCTTTCCACTGTATGACAACCTTCTCTTCTCCTGATCGTGAGATGACAGTAAATTCATTCCCACCTGTATGCACAACGATATCACCTGATGACAAGGCTTGTATCCCACCCCAAACCCACTTGCTCTTCATCGTAATAGTTTGCACTGTCTTACCATCAGCAGGGTTGATGACATAGATATTAGAGTGAAAGTGCTGAGCAGCGACGATCATCCCTTTCCTGTCAACATCTACTGCGGAACAGGGTTCATTTTTCGGCATGGTAATGTCTTTATTTACATTCAATTGTCTGTCATAGAGAATTATGCGTGAACCTACGCTGTACCCATCCGTGTAATTCATTCTCCTCCCGGCACTTACTAGGCATACTATTACGTTGCTGTCTACGGGGGCGCATGATGTAATACTAGATCCATGGATAATACCAGATCCCTGAATGATTTTGTACGTGTGTTCAGTTTCGATATTCATAGCATGCAAATCAAGGTCATTCGATAGCCATAGGCCTATCTCATCATAGCTGATCAAACCACATACACGATCAATCGTCGTTGGATTGTCGAATGACTTAACCAACTTCCATTTGCCGAAAAAGCCATCAATTCTCCCGTAATGTTCCCCACCTACTTTACCCTCCACAAATTTCACTCTCTGAACCGTACGCTGGATTCGGTCCAGACAGTCGGCCACTTCTTGATGAACATTTGCACTTGTACTATCAAGTGATGTAAGGACATGAGGACCTTTGGTCATTAATGCTTCGTCATTTTGCTTGATTCGAGTTATCTGAGAATCCATATCATCCATTACACTGATTGCACCGCGGTTCTTAATTTTGAGACCTTCTGTCGTTTGGGCAACCACTTCTTTGATTGTTTTAATCTCCGACATACATTGTGCTTTGATTCCTTCAAGAATTTGCGGCTGCTTTTTTGCTTCTTTTTACAGGCTTTGATCCGTTCGTCCCTCTGCTCGTTAATGATTCGTATGTCCTCATCCGCCTTCTCGTTGATCAAACGAATCGTCTCCTGATCTTTCTCATACACACTCTTTAACTTGCCTTCGTATAAGACGCTAACCTCATCATTGACTGACTGAAGATGATTACTTGCATCAGTTGCACTGGACTGTATTTCAGATTCATGTCTTTTCAAGAGTTTCTTCGTCTCCTCTATGTCTTGTACTTTATAGTCTAGCTTTTTCCTCATGTCCAAAATGACATCCTCGATGTCGACTAACTCACATTGTTCCTGGCGGTGATCTTTGATAGCGCATAGATGACAAATATATATTGTATGCTTCTTACAGTAAAATTTGATTGTCGCAGAGTGTTTGCCACATGACCATGTCATATCATGACCTGTTCTAGTGCGTAGCTCCGCCTTTTCTTCTCCATCTTCTGGGAACTTGGATGCCATGACGTGGTACAGTATTTGCAGTGATCTACCTGTAGGCAAAGTGCATTGAAGTACTATATATACAGTGTGTCCCAGAAAAAAAAAGGGAAACCGGATTCCATGGGAGAAATTTTCTGTGATATTCCACTCCCGATGTTTGTGAAAATTCACCCAAGCTATAAGTTCATTATCACCTGCGAGGTCAGAAAAACTCAATTGCTTCTTACTCAACTATCCACTCATTAGGGCAGAAATCAAGCATGTTATCATTTTAGTTGTTTTCTAAAATACATAATTAATTTTCGACGCATGGGTTGTCATTTAAAAGAGAAATTTTTGAATTGTTTTTTGATGTTTTCCTTTCTTAATATAATTACGTTTACTACCTAAAACACTCACTCAAATTTGAAAATATGTGCGTGCAAATGAAATGTTGGTACCACCACTTTCCATCATTTTAATTCAATCATGTGTGAATTATGAATAATAAAGTGTGCATCACATGGAAGAAGAGAAGCAGAGCTTTTGATATATGTATATCTCATCAAGGACTTTATTCATTATGTACATACATACTTATATATACTGAGTGAATAAATAGCAGGGCTAAACAAAAAATCGTTTGGTCAACGATATCTGAATTTCAAAGAGATAATCACATTTCTAGAAGTAGTTTTTCTTTCCTTTCATATGACACCTCAGTAGGGGGAAATGAGCCACGGACGACAAAGCTCTGTTGGTGTAAATTGATGCTTGACTGATCATTTCCATGATTTATTAAATGCTACCAGATCGTCCCCATTCTGTTACCAGAAATACTGGTTGCTCTGCTGTTAACTGCATGGTCAAGTTGGTTAAAGAAAAACAAACCTCATTATTAATTACATTTTATAATTTTGTACTCAACACTCCATTTTGTTGACGATCAGCCATGCATGAAGTTATTCTGTCTTGCTTATTTATTGCTAGGACTAGCAGCCAGTTCAAAACGGATTCGTTTAATGCATCATCAAAATGCAAGCATCAGATTTGTCATCCCTGGCTCAATTTTCCCGATTAAGGTGTCATATGAAAGGGCAAAAATCAAACTTTCTAGAAATATGATTATCTCTTTGAACTTCAGATATCGTTCTTTTTTGGTAGCCCTGCTTCATATTGTCTATATTCACGTATGCTTGAAGTATGTATCATTATGGGTGGCATCAAATGAAAGAAGATGATTCACGCTTTACAAATATGTGTCATTCATAAAACATAATTGTGATTGATTGATTAAACATCGATGAATCTCGGTTTCCTTTTTTTCTGGGTCGCACTGTACGTATATATATCTATATGTCTATATCTTCGGTTTGGAGACACTTGTTTGTCTCCCTCTTTGTCCACACCAGTCCCTATTATAATGGAATTAACAGCGTTGTCGTGTATCTCCCTAATACCCGATCCAGTGGATATATATATATATGTCTGTGTGTGTGTGTGTTTGTGTGTGTGTGTGTGTGTGTGTGTAGTATATCCCAGAACAAAAATAGGCATTTGGGTACCAGTCAGTAAAGACACCGCTTGATCCTGTCCAGTAGTCATGAAGAAATAGGGATTTTCTTAAAGCCTGTCATTGGTCTCTTTCTTCCATCTTTTGTCAATTGGATGTTATTGGCATCCATATGACTTGTGTGGATAAATATTTTGTTTGTAATAGACATTTTTACTAACATATTCAATTCAAATTCGTTGTATGGTATGTCTACATAATGATCAGGTTGTATCTTCCTGGATCAAGACAAATCACTGTATTAATCAAACAGATTCATAATTTTGTTTAATCATTACTTTTCATCTTCAATAATGCGAACTACTGCGAGGAGCCTTAGATTCCTCTCTTTTATGGAAAGATCTGTGTAAATGCATACAACTGTATTCCTAATTTTGCCTGGCAAAATTCCTATGTCTTTTCCTATGGAAGGTTGGCAGGTATGAACAAATATTTTAAAACTGATATCAAAACCCCTCACAACACCTATCCCTCATCTATGCACATGTCGATTTGAATTGCATTTACAAAGTATAATTGTTGTGGGTCAGGCTCGACTAGGACATGTGTTATTATCTGGTCCCTTTTACCAACCACTGATTTTGTTTTACTTTAAATGTATATGTTGCTGGTGGTAATAAAATAAATCAATCAATCAAACCACCCTTCTGATTGAAATATTAATATATGAAAATATTGATATATCAGGCGAACGTCCATAACGTCTAATTCACACGAAATATTGCATTTACATCGTAACGCTTCTTTCATGCCTCACTCGTTTTAAAAGAACCTACAGAGAAACTACTAACAACTAAGGCATTAATCTTGAGTTATAATATTTACAAACATTTGTCAATGAATGTCTGTCATTAATTAAAAAATATACTTACGATTAGTTTACAGGACTATCCCTTTGTGCTATGGACTTCTCTACCTTCTACCGACGATGTACTACTCAAAGCCTACAGTTTGTATATATGCCATATAAAAAAAGGGGTGCGTATTGTGAAATATCGGGCATTTACAGCTACCATGGCTACAAAATACAAATGGTGCTCAAATTAAAAAGCAATCATAACAATGGTATCTCCCCCACGTGTTATTATATGATCAAGTTATTAATGTGTTTGTTAAGTAAGGTGTTAGCACGTCAACATTCAACCCCTATGCGCACGAAGAGGCAGTTTCGGGACGACAACGGGATCAATAGCGGAATGAAAAGCTTTTCGGTAATTTGAAAGGCACTAGCGTAGCCTGGGGGGGGGGGGGGGGCACATTTTTGTATTCTATTGTTATATTAGTAGTCACAATTCATTTGTTTTTTTTCTACGACTTTTATACTCGTATAGTATTCATTCGCGTGCAGTGTTCGTGATAAGAGTGTACAAATCAAATGGAAAAATGGCAGCCGTTGCAGGGGCATCGATCTATCGCTATCTCTTTCTCTAGCTCTCTCTCTCTCTCTCTCCCTCACTCTCTCTTGCTGTTATTCGAATTCCCTTTGCTATTTCGCCCTCTTTCTCTCTCTCTCTGTGTAGTTGTCTCTCTTCTTCTTACTCTCTTACACCCCTCCCACAATCATCGAATTCCCATTATTCTCTTGGTAACAAGTTTCTTTCTCACATCCCCCCCCCCCCCTCTTCCTCTTTCTCTCTCTCGAATAGCCCTTACTATATCGCTGTCAAGAAACTGACACTGATAAAATATTAAGTCAAAACTAAACAATGTTTTTATTGTAATAATTGGCGTATATTCAAGATCTTTAAACATTGACTGAGTTCAATGGCAAAAGCGAAGTATTTAGAATTGACAATTGACAGCAAGACCGAATAAAGTTATGTATGGATTATTATAGGAAACAAATTCCTTTGCCTGACAGAAAAGTCAGAACTGAATACACACACACACAGGGTCTTTTCGATGATATGAATTTATCATTATTAAGTTTTGAGTAAGGGCCTAAAACATATTCTAAGTTGTAGTCACAGGTAAAACGTTTTTTCCTACTTAATAGCACAAGACAGGCTAATCATTTTATTTCAAATGAACAGTATTAAAAATACAGGCCCATTTACTGAATAGCATTTCATGACATATCTTACGAAATACATGAGAACAATGAAATTAATAACAAAGATTGGTAAATGTTAAAACAACATCATGATATTTTTCGTGGGTGAAAAAAAAGGTTTTCACATCTAACAGAACGAGTCCTAACCTTTCCAAACTATCCCATTGTAATCACGAAACCTGTCTTGATCCTGAAAATATCTGTGAGTAGCACTCCCAACCCCATTAAATCCTGCAATCTCGGATCGGTTGGTTGGGGGGGGGGGGGGGGGGGGTCGAGCCTACCGCCTAGCGGTTAATAAAATACAGAATGTAAAACATAATTGTGGGGACATTTTGACCAACTGTTGGTGAGTTCTCCCCTTGGTCAGCTCGAAGACATTTGGCTGGCCGCTCTGCACAATTCCATCATTTTCTTCACCAATCTGCTGGACGACTGATCTAACTCTATATAAATTCAAATTTGTTGTAGCTATGGCATTTTGACTAAAAACCATAGCTGGTTGTATGCTGCCATCTACAGACGAAATGCATATCTATGCTTATACAAATAGAAACAGCAGAATCTTGAGCGGGCGACTTTTTCAAGAGCTCCGTAGCTGCGTTATTTATCCATAGACATTTTGGCGGGAAAATTAAATCTGCTCCTCCACTACACCCAGCGGCAACGGTGCCAACAAGTAGCCGCCACCAGCCCTTCGACCTACACCCATCTTTGGCTTCTGTCCAGTCTACTTCTTATAGCTTCTGGCGAAATCCGACTTCGTTCCAGTCGCCTAGTTAGTGGAGGCTGAGGTTGGGGTTACCCACAGGCGTTCCCATGGTGATATTGTCACTCATTTTCATACTTTTCTCCACGTATTAATAACATTACAATAACAGGTAAGAGGTTGATTAATTCATTAACATGCGCATGAGATATGGCGTACTCTAGTTCTTTGTCCTCAGGAGAAGAGGATTACAATAATGCAGCAGATAATCCAAAATTTCGGGATACACCGGAGGTATTATCTTCCGATGGTCACACTCTCCGTGAGGAGAGTGATGACGATTCAAATTGTTCATGGAAAACGGCAATGAACAGAAATTCTGTCAGATCCAAGAAAAGGGCAAGGGTTAGAAGCAATAGCGATGGTATGTTAAATACGAAGAACAACAAGATTCCTAAATTCTCAACTCCAACGCATTCAATTAGGAAAGTGGTAATTGTTGGTCTGGAAAAAAATGTATGCAGTGCTAATCAAGTGCGGGTTTACAGAGAAATTCATGATCTCGTTGGAAAACTTGTAGGTATGGTTAAAGTAAAAAATATGTTGATTTTGACATGTGAGAATGAGAAACAAATTATAACCCTGTTACAGTTAACACAGTTGGCTGGTTTAGACGTAAAAGCTACACGTTATGAAGAAGATCAGGTGGTTACAACGAAAGGGGTCATCCATAGAATCGATACTCAAATCAGCAATGAAGAAATAGCAGATGTATTAAGAGAACAGAATGTTATAAATGCTAAGCGATTTAGGAAGAAGATCAATGGAGAAATGGTACCCACTCCATCGGTACTTATTACTTTCAAAGGTAAAAGTAAACCGGATTCTGTAAATTTTCTCTATGAGATTAGGCGTGTGGATAACTTTGTCCCACCCGTGACAAGGTGTCATAAGTGCCAACTATTTGGTCATATGAAAGATAATTGTAGGGGTAAAATACGTTGCGTGAGATGCGGAGGCGAACATGAATTTGACGCTTGCGCACAAAAGGAAAACAGGAAGTGCTTTAGATGTGGAGATAATCACTCGGCGGCGTATCAAGGATGCAAATCTTATATAGAAGCTAAGCAAATACAAACAATTAAATTGAATGAAAAGCTCACATACGCGCAAGCGACAAAAGTGTATCGCACTCAGAAAAATGTAAATGTTGTAGAGACGACTAATAACACAGTCAACACGAGTAACTCCAAAGAGAACCCTCAAAGTAAACAGAACAAATTAGATTCCAACTTAAAATTACAGAGTCCTGGACATGAAACAAGCCCTCACTCCCATATCCCACCCGCGGCTCAAGTACCCAAGAGAAAAGAGAAAAGGCGGGAAAGAGACGGGGAGTCTGAGCAGGGTTCTTCAAATAATAATCAAACTGGCTTTCCCAATAATGTGACATCATTAGATTTGATTATGTTCATTCTGGTTGCGATACGTAAGTTACTTCTGAGAACGATGATCAATTTGTGGAAGCTGCTGTCAAAGCGGGTAAAGATTTTTTAAAGGCAGACATTACCATGGAAATGGTAAAAAGCCGCCTTAAATGACACAGCCCGTTTCAGATATAACTATAATACAATGGAATGCACAAGGTATGATTTCAGATGGTGCGGACTTTTTAACGTCAATATTTGATAATAATTTATTGGGTTCTAACCCAGATATTATGTGCATTCAGGAAACTTGGTTTAATGATTATAATGTGTCTTTTATTCCGAATTACATTTGTGTCTGTAGAAATAGACCGGATGGTAGAAGAGGTGGTCTAGTTATATATTTAAAAAAGGATATTACTTTCCAGGTTATGAAAGTTAAAGGGAATATCGAATACCAAAGAGTTGATATTTTTTCAAAGAAAGGGATCATTTCAATTTTTAATTATTATAATCCATGTAAAAAGATTGAAGTGGAAGAATTAAATGAGATGGTTAGAAATGTGCCAGGGAGGATCATAATTCTGGGCGACTTTAATAGCCACAACCCACTCTTGGGGAGCAGTAAATTAGATGCAAACGGCAGAACCGTAGAAACTTTTATGGAAGATCATGATCTAGCATTGCTAAATGACGGTTCTCCAACGAGGTTAGACCCTCATTTTGGAACACATTCAATGTTAGATTTATCTATAGTTTCCAAGGAACTAGCGTGTAAAATGGAGTGGGAAGTACGGTCTAACAACTTTGGCAGTGATCACAATGCGATTGTTATTAAATTGAAACAGTCGGGCAATACGATTATACATGAATACACAGATATCGGATTTAGATGGAGCTTTAGAAATGTAAATTGGGAAGGGTATAGAAATGCAATAAAAGAGGAATCATTAAATCAAGAGTATAATAGTGACTTTAAATTAGATATTCAAAGTCGATACAACGCCATTGTTAATGTTATTCTGAATGCGTCAAACAGGTACATTCGTCGAGTTCGACTAGGAGGGGGGAAAAGAAGTAAAATAACTCCCTGGTGGAACGAGGAGTGTCAAAAAGCAGTTGCGGAGAGGAATCATATTAAAAACAGATTAAAAAGGTATTATGACATAAATGATGTTAAACAATACTTACAAAAGAAAGCCTTTGCACAGAAGGTACAGAGAAGGGCTCGTTTCGACTATTGGTCTCAATACTGTGCTAGAATGAATAGATTTACAGACAAAGGGAAAGTGTGGAATGAGGTGAAAGGAATGCGAGACAGCACAAAGAACACTCACATTTTTCACAATCTAATCGTTTATGGTAATATGGTAAGTGAGTCTAAAGATAAAGCAAACGCCGTGGCATCCTTTTTCAAATCTATTGATAGATCATTTTCCGTAAACGATAATGAAATTGATGATGCTCTATTTACCCACATTATGGATGATGACTGTATTAATGATGATTTTAATATGAATGAGTTGAGGAACGCTTCAAAAGAGATGAGAAACTCCGCTCCAGGTAAGGATGACATTTATGTGATTATGTTAAAAAACTTGCCCCCAATAGCACTTGTTTACATATTAGAGTTATATAATGAAATCTGGGAAAATTCATGTTTTCCAAGCCAGGGGTATGAAGTTGTCCAGATACCTATTTTGAAACCTGGAAAAGAAGCGACGGATGTGTCATCTTACAGACCAATTTCGTTATTATCTTCCCTCTTTAAAGTCATGGAAAAAATGATTAAAAATCGGCTGACTTGGTATTTAGATAAAAATAAACTTTTAAACCCAATTCAATCAGGATTCCGTAAATATCGAAATGTCAAAGATCATTTAATCAGACTCGAGACCGACATACACTCAGCATTGAGTGAGAAAAAATATACTGTAGCTGTTTTTCTAGACTTGGAAAAGGCATATGACTCGTTATGGAAAGGAGGTCTCTTAAAAAAATTGTCAAGGTTAAAAATTCATGGAAAATTATTGTGTTTTATTAAAGCTTTCTTAAAGAATAGATATTGTAATGTTAAGGTTAACAATTGTTTGTCGGAAAATTATGTGTTAGAAAACGGTATCCCACAAGGGAGCTCTTTAAGTCCTGTACTTTTTACTTTGATGTTGAATGACTTAAAGATTAACGAAAGTGGAGTGAAATTATCATGTTATGCCGATGATATTGCAATTTGGTTTTCGGGTTCCAACTTAGATCTGGTTCGCCAGAAACTACAGGAAGCCCTCCATGAAATTGAAATTTGGTGCTGGAGGTGGAAATTAAAGATTTCACACACCAAGTCGGTATTTACCAATAAACAAAAGAAAGACATTGCTTTGAAAATAAATGGGCATGTTTTGCCTCATTGCGAGCAGTTTAAGTTTCTTGGTATGTGGCTGGATTATAAACTAACTTGGTCGGTCCATATTAACGCACTTATTGAGAAGTGTAAGAAAAGATTAAATTTATTACGTTGCGTTTCAGGAACTACATGGGGAAATAAGTATGAAATTTTGATGATGATATATAAAGGACTTATTTTATCTGTTTTAGACTATGGCAGTGAAATGTATGATTCTGCGTGTATATCTCTGAAGAAAAAGCTAGACGCTATACAATACAGAGCACTAAAATTATTACAGGGACTATACATAATGTATCCTTGGAGGCTCTACAGGTGTTAACCGGAGAATTGCCGCTGGAACTTAGGAGAAAATTATTTAATGATAAATTTAGATATTATTTGTTGTTTAGCTCATCCAGTCATCCTTCTAAAGAAATTCTTGGTGATCATTATACCATGAATAGAAGTGAATGGAAGGGTGGGAAAGCACCATTTAGCCTTAGAGCCAGTCGAGACGAAGTAAATGTAGAAAATCAAGACAATTTAATACCGAAAATTCCCGAATGGCGATTATCCCGTCCTCTTGTGTCATTTGATACTCGAGGTAAAATACCAAAAAGGGATATGCTTGCAGCCGAGATGAAATCCATTGTTCAGGACAGAATAGGAATAATATGGAAAGGATATTTGCATGTATATACAGATGGGTCTAAACTTGAAGATCTCAGAACAGGAGCTGCGTTTTATGTTCCCCAATATCAGGTGATTAAATATTTTAGATTGTCACATGTATGTATCATGAGAGCGGAACTCGTCGCCATTCTAATGGCTCTGGAGTGGTTAGACAGTTTCGTAAAGTCCTGTTCAGTGGTCATTTTTAGCGACTCATTGTCAGCCCTTCAAATGATCGACTCATACTTTATTAGATGCACTATTGTCAATGAAATCTTACACAAAATTCATAATTTTTTGTCAGAGGATATTCTTGTCTTTTTTGAATGGATTCCATCTCACTGTGATATTAACGGCAATGAAATAGTTGATAGGGCTGCCAAGAAAGGCGCTCTGAAAAATCATTTAGACATTGTTTTATCTAACACTACAAGCGAACTTGCATGCTCTCGGTTGGATTATTATAAAAATATTTGGCAAAATGAATGGAATAGTTCAGAAAAGGGAAGATTTCTATATGCTCTGCAGGACAAGGTTACCGAGCAGGCATACAGAAAAGGCTTGTCTCGGAGAGATGAATGCCTGATCCAACAACTGAGAGTAGGTAAGTGTACATTAAATTTTTATATGTTACAAATCAATCAGCATTCTTCCGGTCTTTGCGAAGTGTGTAAAGTATTTGAAACTATCGAACATTTCATTTTATATTGTTCAAAATACGAAAAAGAGAGACACATAATGATCAGAAAGTTAAAACTCAATAACCCAACTCTTAAGCAACTTTTGACTAACCCTGATTATATTCGGGAATTATTATGTTATGTACATGCCACTAACCGTTTTGGTTAGTCTGCTTTTTCCATGAACAGTTAGTATCGCGCGCATTGCATTTATCTCACAATTCTTAAACTGGATTATTGTATTTTGCTATTTCGCTTCGGCTTTCGTGTACTAATTTAGGTGATAGAATATATATATATAATTTGTTTTTCACTAATGATTTCATGCAACTAATAATCACCAAATGGATCGACGTTATACGTGGGCCTTCCTTAGCCGAAGTCCCACTGACGAAAGTGGCTGGCGCGTATAATCTGGAGAGATTCAAGTGCGCCATCATATTCAACTACAACAACAACTACAACAATTATTGTTGCAGTTTTATTTGCTTTTGCTGTCTGTTCTTGTTTTTGTTTTGTTTATTCGTTCAGTGTGGCCTTCTGCAGCTAATGCTTGAAGTAATTATTGTACCTCACTTGTTTATCCCAAATTGACAGTGTTGTAGTGTGTCACTTTTTGTTAGGGTGGACTTGGCCTTTAAATAAGAAAAAAAGATCGTAATAACATAACTCATATGAAGATTCATAATACAATTGTTGACGATAATTCTGATACAGCTAAAAGTTTCAATGATTATTTTTTCAGGAATTGGTCCTAATCTCGCTAACGCGATACCCCGCGTTGATAAGAGTTTTGAATGATTTTTAAATAGTGAAAATCCAAATTCGTTATCCTTCCTTCCAACTGACACTCATGAAATCATAAAAAAATGTGGTAAACCTAAAGTAAAAAGAGCCCATGATATGACAAGATAAGTAATGATTTACTAAAAGACATTATCAGTGAGATTGCTATTCCTTTAGAACATGTCATGACTTTGTCAATTGTGAGTGGTATTGTTCCCGACAAAATGAAAATTCCAAAAGTGGTTCTCTTTTATCTTATAGTTTCATAATCTGGAAAAAATGATATATAATCGTACAATAAAATTTGTAAGGAGTTTTGACCGTTTTAGGCAAAAGCACACAACAACGCATGTAATTCTATATTTTATTAATAACATAACAACTACTGTTGATGACCATCTCCACACGCTTGGAATCTTTCTGGACTTCTCCAAGGCCTTTGACACCATTGATAATGATCTCTTATTGGCTAAGTTATGACATTACGGAATAAGGGGAAAGGCCTTGGAGTGTTACAGAAGTTACCTTACAGCTAGTAAGCAGTTTGTTTCCATAAATGGTTAAAATTCAGATTATAATAACATAACATGTGGACTGCCCCAGGGTTCTCTTCTTGTGCCACTACTCTTTATTTTGTTTATCAATGATTTTCAGAATTCAAGGTCCTATCATTTATATTATTTGCCGATGACACCAGTGTTTTTTTATCTCATAAAAATCCCGATACTCTTATAAATACAATCAATACTGAACTTGGATGTATTGAAGTGTTTTTTAGCCATTCAATTTCACCTTTTTTTTTCAATTTCAGCTTTACCCGGTAATGTCTCTCTCAATAATACTTCTATATTTTTATTTATAGACAACAAACTTTCATGGAAGAAACATATCACGCATTTATGTAAACTGTTATAAATGTTGGTGTCATTAACAAACTGAAAATCATTTTTCCCTCCAATATATTATTTAATTTCTACTGTATGCTTATTCTCCCTTACTTGAATTATGGGTTATTAACTTTGGGCAAATCCACTAAAATTTTATTGGATAGATTATTGCTTACACAAAAAGGATAATGATAATCAGTTGTCATCAAAGCAGATTAGCTCATTCAGATCAATTGTTTTACGCTAATAAAGTATTAAATATACACGAGTTATACAATCTTCGTCTGGGTTTTTTTATGTATCAACTAAATTGCGGCGAGTTGCCAACTCCCTTAAGTTTATTGTTTTCAAAAAATGAAAGTTTTCACAGTTACTCCACAAGCGTCATCTTACCACCTTCAATTTCCAAGGACTTTGTACAAACAGAAAACTATTATCTACACCGGCCAACGTTTCTGGAATTCTCTTGATGGGTCATTCAGACAGTCACCAATTTTATTTTCGTTCGAACATAATCTTAAGCTTTGGCAAATAAACGGTTACAGTATGTAAGATTCTGATAGGTCATCAGAAGTGACCAGAAGTGATGAAGTACAGTCAACCTGTCCGAAACGTCAAGTCTTCTCCACTCTCAGCCTTCTCATCTGGTTTACAGTCCTTGTCTACACTCTCTGAATTTCTATCTCGCTTTTCCTTTTCTTCTCCTCTCAACTTTTCTCCACTTTCTTCTTCTTACTCAATAGTCATTTTCAGGACTAACCACATGGTGAACTGTAAACCTTCTCCACGTTATTCAGTTATTCATCTTGTAGGTTCTTTAACGGGCATATGGAAAGCAAGTACATGTTGATCTTTGATGATGTGTATTGTTCTGTACATCAAAAAATTTACAACCATTTGATCTGAATATGTATCATATATTTTAAAATATTTTTTGTAATCATTTTATTTTACCTGCTAAGCCCCGCCCTAAAAAATCCTTTGGAGTCGAGTGTGTTCATATCATGACATCATCAGTCAATCATCAGTCACCTAAAACAAGCCAAACAATAGACACTGGTATGTACCTATCCCCCAGTTTAGCACCTGCTCACAATAGCATCGCATGTTTTCATACAATACAAACTCATAAACTCTCAATCACAATAGCAGATGCTATGTCAGAAATGCTCCAGCATCACAGGAAAAGAAAGGTACTGAAAATCTGTTGTATGAAAACACACGATGCTACTGTTAGCAAGTACAAAACAGAGAGATACTGTACATACCAGTGTCTATTGTTTGGCTTGTTTTAGGTGACTGATGATTGACTGATGATGTCATGATATGAACACACTCGACTCCAAAGGATTTTTTAGGGCGGGGCTTAGCAGGTAAAATAAAATGATTACAAAAAATATTTAAAAATATATGACACATATTCAGATCAAATGGTTGTAAATTTTTTGATGTACAGAACAATACACATCATCAAAGATCAACATGTACTTGCTTCCCATATGCCCTTTAACAATTTTAGGAAGTCCTCGTAGTTCTGCAACCTGTCATGACTTACACACTGAAACTCTTCTTATAAACTGCGCAACGATATCACCTGATGTCAAGGCATGTATCCCACCCCACACCTTCTTGCCCTGCATCTTAAACGAGTTTACTATCATACCAATATCGGGGTTGATGGCGTAGATGTTAGACCCCAAGTCGGGAACGGCAATGATCATTCCATCAATGTCAACATCAACATACACTTCAGTATAATAAGGGTTATTTCTCTGTATCATGATGTTTGTAATCACGTTCCATTGTCTGTCATAGAGAGTGATGTTTCCATCCAAGCTGTCAAGCGTTTCGTCGCCTCTCCATTTACCACATGCTATCAAGTTGCTGTCTATGGAGGCACATGATGTAATACCCATGTTACTATCTCCTTCAATGACTTTCTCTGTATGTTCACTGCTGAGACATGTAACATAACATGCACTGTCACAGCTGTCAACCACACATATCTTATCATCACAGATCAAACTACGTACACACGGGTGTTTAACGATCGATGGAATGTCGATTGACTTGACAAGCTCCCATTTGCCGATATAACCATCAATCCTCGCATAGTGTTCCCAACCTACTTTACCCTCAACGAACTTCACTCTCTGAACTTCTCCCTGTATTCGGTCAAGACAGTCAACAACATCTTGATGAACATTGGCACGTAAACTTGAGGAGCTTCATTCACTAATGTTTTATCATCTTGTTTGATTCGTGTAATCTTGCAACTAATGTTATCCATAGTGCCGACTGCTTGCTGGTGTTTACTTTTAAGATGTTCTATCTTTTTGGCAAACACTCCTGACCACTGATTGTCTTTGTCTCTGACATGTTTTTTGCTTGGGATTCTTTGAGAATTTGTTGTTGCTGTGCATCTTCTTCTGCTCTTTATCTTTCACGGTCTTTAGCTTTCCCTCGTAGCTGGCGTTAACCTCATCACTGAATGACTGAAAATGGTTACTTGTACATGTGGCACTCGACTTTATTTTAGTGTCAAGCGTTTGCAGTAGTGTCTCCGTTTTCTTTATTTCTTCCACTTTGTCTTCCAGTTTTCTCTTCATTTCCAAGATGACATCCTCGATGTCTTCTAGCTTACATGGTTTCTGGCCGTGATCTTTGGTTGCGCATGGAAGGCAAATAGGGATTTCGTGCTTTTTACAGTAGAATTTTATTGGTTCACCATGTTTGTCACATGACCATGTCATGTCATGACCTTTTCTGGCTCTCAGTTCAACCTGGTTATCTGTAGGAAACCTGGACGCCAACGTGTTTTCTATTATTTACATGAAACAGAAGTCTGCAAATAATAAATAAGAACAATGTTGCTTGGTTCATAGAACGCTTTTTAACGCAGTAATACAAAAACAATAAACACAATAAAACAACACAGAAACAAAAACTGATAATGAAAAAGACTTATCCTTATACCAAAGTAAATAGGAAATGGCAGAGAAAGTAAAGTTGGATTTACATGTAAATTAACTAAAATAGGGGCGGATCCAGGATTTAGTACACCCTAGACCCGTATTTTTTGGTCTTGGAGTGGCGACATTTTTTTTCCGCCAGACCTCCAAAATTCGCTCGTGGGGGGGAGGGGGGGGGTGGGTATGGGGTCCAGTTTCCCTCCATAATTCTCTCACTAAACAAGGGTTTTCATTCTAAAAGGGGGGAGGGGCAAAATCGACAAAAGGGCGGATCCTTTATGGTCAAAATGCATACTTTTACTTTATATACTTTATATTTAGCTATCAGCTCACGGTATTCAGTAATTATGTGCCTCTTTATTTCACCGTGTATGGCAAAGTATTATTACTGATTTTATATTCATCGCATTCCATGATAGACACTCAATAAATGGAGGAATACTTCCTACCCCGGGTCCACTTTCTTCATCTGAGTCGAGAGCAAAATGTTACATGTATTGTCTGGCACCCCCGTACATGACCAATCCATAACATTATGACTTATCCATGGGATCAGAGAAATCAATTCATCTCACAAATGCTTCTTTTCTCATTGTAAGATAAAAATCGGATTCATTTTTTAATCTTAATTGAAGCCATCTTTGCATTCTTGTTCTATCAAAGATCTGCTTGCAGTCATTGCAAGCTCTTTTTCTACCTTGCACACAACAAAAACACCCTTACCTTGATATGTAGTTGAAATCCACTGAATATATACACTATGATGCGCTAAATTCAGAATTGTACAAATCAACAGAATGAACGCTCATCTGCGTTGATTGAAAATAAAGTATGATATAAATCGCGTGCGAAGCAGGATTATATGGTAGCACTTATAGCTCACAATATTTGCAGAGAGAAGTTATTATTATTTACATATCGGGAGATAATATTGCTGATTGATACTTAGATTTGTCATATTATTCAGTTATGATTTTTTTCGATTTGTAACAATAGTGATACTTTGAACACATCAATAATAAGAATGAATCAAGCTGAGTCAAACTGTACGAATAGGCGATTAAAATTGATAGTGTCAATATTTGATTCCTGTTTATGGTTCTGTAATGACGTATAAATAAATAAATGATAAATTGCACTTATAATCATTTGATGTCTCTTGGAGACAAAGGCTAGTGTTTATAAAAGCATACTTTATTCTAGGTTTAAGCTGGTAGGTGTAGTTCACCAATTTATGGAGCGCTTAATGTATTACCCCCCTTCTCCTTAAAATTATTTTAACTTTGTAACTAAGTGAAGAAATAAAAGTCACGTCAACATGAAATCTTTTTTTTTTTACTTTCGGGAGTGGATTCTTTTCGCTCATTCATTTTTTTTCAGAATTAAAATCATTTATTACTTGAACAGACTAAGGGATTCGATCCTTGGTGCTCCATAAATCAGAGGATTAATGGAGGCAGGATTAACTTAATCCACCTTTATTAATATGTGGCAAAGCGATTTGGAAAAACGTTGAGGTGGGTTTTACAAGTTGTAGGTGCTTCTGTAATCCAAACAAAATTCGAGCACCAGCCACTATTCATGCAACTACCTCATCTTTATTTTGGGCAGAAATTTGTTTCTCGTATCTAGTATACTTTGATCACAAAATTTCACTTTTACAATAAAAAAGGGGAATAATTTACCCCCTTGTTTTGTTCGCGCGCATAATTTTAAAATTAGGACAGTTAAAGGGGAAGTCCACACTGATATAAACTTGATTAAAAGAAGCAAAAGAAAAATTAAAGAAACACATCAATTAAAAGTTTGAGCAGAATCCGATCATTAAATTCAGAAAGTTATTGATTTTTGAAGTTGTAATCAATTAAATACAAATTAGCAACTCTGTGACGTACTAGTATATTGCGAGGTCATCTTCCATTTGCCCATTACTAAAAGAAAATCATTATTTTCAACTTTTCAACTACACAATACCTGTGTGAAACAATAGTATTCCTTCATGAACAACTAAGAAAATAAAAATTAATGAATTTTTTTGTAAAGACCATATGCAAGATAAATTATGTCAACGAGTGATTTGGTCGTCTTATAAATGTAAACACTAACCTTGAGAACAGGGGGATGTTTAATATACATTGATAGTTACAAAGTTGAAGCTCTTTCTCGCTCGCTCTCTCTCTCTCTCTCTCTCTTCGTACAAGTATCAATATTTTATAGCACCTAATCCAAACGTCACAAACATAATTATGTGCAATCAGGCAAGCTTAAATAAATAGTTAACCAAAACAAAGGTATTTCAGATATTGTTTACAGAAATTTCATGGATTTGCTTTATACGAAGTGATAAGCCTGTATTTGCACAGAAACAAATGACTCCTCTCTATCGCAATATAAAACGGACCCTGTTCGAAGATCTTAGGAGTGGTGGAGTTTCACTAGAATGGGAATGTATGAAAAGAGAGTTAAACCATTATCTTGCTATCAACCCCTTCCCCCTACCCACACTTTTTCAATCTGTTCAATGGTCAAATAAAATAGGGATTGTATCCATATATTTCAAGCCTTTATTTAACCACGGGGTACAGTTTTGTCTATAAACTCGGGGACTGGAAAAAATATGGACCCAAATCAATGGTAAAAAAGGGGTGCGGCTTTTGAAAGAAACAGTGTAAGCAGGGTATGATATGATCAGATCCATCCACACACAGTTGACCAACTCGGTTTCAGTTGGGCACAACATGGTGTATATTCACGCATACTTGCCTGACAAAGCAACTTGCGCCATATTGTGTTACCCACCAGAGCCGAGTTGGCCAGACTTTGTGTATAGATGGCTCTGGACATGAAAACCCTACCCTGTCCTTTACGCCAGTTGTTTACTGCTCTCATTTGTACCACACCCCCTCGCCGAAACAGCTAACGACCGCCTGTTCTATTATCACAAAGTGGAATATCATTAATATTATTAATTTTATTAAGCCACACTTTTTCCTACAATAATTTCACAATATCTGCATGATGTTATCTTACTCAATTATGGGTGACGTTCTATTTAATAAAGTATTTAAAAGCTTGAGTGAGCACTGGCTAATTTCGAAAAACTCGCAAAAATTCAAAAGAGGCAAAAATTATGTCAATCTTGAATTAGATCAAAGTACATATCAAGCAGTTATTGAGTGCGCTATGTTTAATCAATCTGGTGATCTTTAATCCTATACTTAGCCGTGCGTACCCCCAGTACCCTAGCGTACTTACAAATACAACAGGGTGGGGGGTCCTTCCAAGACAGGGAATCAGTAAAATCTAATGTATCTGAGCAGCTTCTCGCTCGTACCCCTCATAACAAGTTGTACTGAGTTTTTGTTTTCTTTCTTTCTAGGCCTTCAAGGAGCTACACTTACTTCACCCAATTCTGCATATGCGTCAGGCCGGTCACCACCATTATTGTAGGAGACTTCTTTCAATCACAGATCATCTACATTGATACACATCACCAACAAACGAGACACTTCAGTAGTTACTAAAGTTATCTAAATTTATGAAGGCAAAGGCTATGATGACACAGCGGCGCCGAAAAGGGCCGGTTACACGAAAACAACTGCTGAACATAATCCTGCCTCAAGATGGCAGTATAACACTATGGCGCATTATTTGCGTCATCTCTTTATAAACGTGAATGTGAAAATATCAACAGTCATTAGGAATACACTGCATCATGCAATTTGGTGGGAGAAATGGGGGGATACTTGTTTAACATGTTTTCTTTCTTTTATTAACATTGTATGTACATCTTCTTTACTACATATCATTTTGTCGACATGCTTCACACAAATATGAAGACTGCAAAAAAGACATAATCTGCAATGTTATGTATGGGCTCATGTGCTACCACCACCCCCACACCGCCAGCGTGTGTTTCTGGTGTGGGGAGGGGTGGTTGATTACACGGTCAGGAGTAAGGTCAAAAATCAAATGATAGTTCAAATCAATTGACATTCAACAGAGCAAATGTAATTGATGAATGGTATGAACTTTGTTCCAATTCTAGACTAAAGCGTTTTCTTGTTTTCCAAAGGGAGCCAGTGCTCACTCAAGCGTAAAATATTATAAATACGTTCATTGCCATGTCATTGAATATGCCCCCACCCTTAATAGTATTAGAAAAAAAATAATGCAGATAATGTGAAATTATAAATGCAGAGGATACGTTCAGAGTGTTTACTTTTCTTTCTTTCTTTGATACGCACTGTATATGTATGATCATCTTGAGCAAATATTCAAATTCACCAGGTAGAAGAAATACAGAATGTGTCAGGGAGATACGGAGAGATAATATGGCAGGGGACAAGTGTTAGAAATTATTGAGTTGTATATAGTTGTAACGTCAAAAAGAAATCAGCATCATTCAAATTGATTTCCCCCATAACAACATCCTCCCTCCCCCCCCCCCCTCTCTCTCTCTCTCTCTCTCTCTCGTTCTCTCTATCCTTCTATCTTTCAATATCTACCTATCTCTCGTCTTATTTCTGTATATCTTTCTTTCCGGTCCCTCTCTGTTTCTGTGGATCAATCTCTCCGTCCGTCACATTTCCATATCCCCCCCCCCCCCCGCCGCCATCATTCTTTGTCTATGACATAAATACACTGTAAATCACAGATACTGAAGAAAGCATACACTTACGTTTATTTTTGTCATTGACCGAGCTGATAGGATTAAAAACATACATGCTGATGATTATTCACATTGGCGGAACATTACAAATACGCTTCAAAAGAAGAAAAAAAACATAAAAAAGCATGCACTTAAACATAAACATCGGTATTATTTATATTGTCAAGATAGCATACTCCCCACTACAAGATAATGATTTTCATTGTAAAGGTGTGCATTGTTTCCCCTTAAATGCGTAGAAACAATGGCAATAGCAAAATATTTAACATTCTAAAAACTGACCTTGAACAGACTTTGTAAAGATTTTTTAATAGTAAACGATAGGTCCATCGAAGCACAAAGAACCGAAATTAGAGCTGCGTTATAGGCCTCCTCATATTATGTACTTATATATATTTATCTGGTTTGAGTAAAAACTTTGATGTACAGGAAATGTTTGCAGGTTGTATTTACAAACACAAAGATATTGTATTTTAAAGCCCATCTAACATTATGATAAACTATTTTTAAAGGAATGGTAGAAGGTGTTTTTTTTTTCAAAGATGGACGTAATGAATCCATTACACAGGATGCACTCTTGAATAGTCATTTTCCAAATATGTGGTTTGCAAGCTAATAATCAACCCAAACTCTTTATGAATAACGAAAAAATAACCCAAAGCAATGTACATGTACATGTATATTAGCTAAGAAATTCAAATTCAAATCAGACTCCATTTATGTATGTAGATGTAAAAAAAAATCTGATTATCTTCTGACAAATTTCCATATATACAGTTGTTGCAAAAATTATTACTGGACTATTAGTTGACCTTTAAGCCGTTTTCATTCTACAGTATGCATTAAGGTCATATTTACATGAAAGTCAAAGTCATTATGCTATTTTCATCATTTGAAAAGTGAAACTGAAATGGGAAGTTCAGCCATGAAATAACTTGCTGCTTTCAACAGAAGCTGAAAATCAGACAAACAGATCAAAAGCAGTTTGAGGAAAATCAGTCAAGTAATAAGAAAGTTATGATTTTTCTGTGACATGAAAAACTGGGGAAAACAATGAAACTCGATTTCAACAGAAGCAGCAAAATCGGACGAACAGATTAAAAAAAGTTTGATGAAAATCGTACAACTAAATAAGAAAGTTATGAATTTATTATGACGTGGAAAACAATAAAAACCACTAGAAAAATTGACAACTTATATTATGAGAATCATATGTCATGGGTACATTACTAATAATGGTATCGTAATATGTAAAGCGCTTTGATATTAGTTTACTTCTGAAAAGCGCTATATAAATAGACGTTATTATTATTATTAACCATTTATTTTGTTTATATTAGTACTACGAAATTATATTTTTTGGTCAATATTATGATTTCTTCAGAACTTAAACCAAGATATTTTTTATAGTTATATACTTGTACATGTATACTCCTTCATAACATATATCATGAACTAAAAATATTGATTTTCGCAATATGTTTTTAAATTTCTTTGAATATTTTTTTAAAACATATTTTCCAATTTCTTTTATTATAATTATTAAGTATGGGTTAATGTACATGAAGAACATTATTTACTATAACTATATTTCGGTTTAAGTGTTGAGAAAATCATATATTTGGGGGGAAAATGACAAATTGTATTATTAATATAAACAAAATAAATGGTTAGAAGTGAACCCATGACGTCACAAACTCATAATCAAGTTGCAAATATGCCAATTGGTTTCCCCAGTTTTTCACGTCATAATAAAATCATAACCTTCTTATTAGTTGTCCGATATTTCTCAAACTTTTTTTAAAATCTGTTCGTCCGATTTTTCTGCTTCTGTTGAAATCAAGTTATATCAATGCTGGACCTCCCCTTTAATGGTGGACGATTACAACATAAATATATAACAGTAGGGCAGAACTTCACAGCTTAGCTCATGCAGTGCGACTGGGTAAACTCTTACCACTGGGAATTTGCACTCCTTCTAGGAGCCCACTACACATGAACATCAATCTCCAGCAACTATTGAACATCAAAACAGAATGTTTGTCCTGTACCTAAAATATTTTATACAATAATTCATAAGAAATCAGAAATATTAACCACAACTATCACGTTCGGTTATAATTATGCCGAGACGAAAGACCGGTGCGTAGTACGGACATTGTACAAATGATCCCAAATACCTAGAGATCTTTTGAATATGGAGAGGTCTTACTTTGTGGCTTGTAGAAAAAGCAATCCCAAAATAATGGAGGTGCTTCATTTTTTAAACTATTTAATGCACAAAAAATAATCGTTACAAGTCATAACTTCCATGAGCACGTATCAAGATGGTTTTTTTTTACAAGTTGGTTCAAATGACCTTGATCTGCTCCTGCTCATACAGTATCTTAGAACTGGTCTATAACAAAGATTTTTAAAAAAGGATACTTTCTATCATTGTGTTTACAATGAAACCCGTACAAATCACAATAACAATAAAAATGCTTATTGTTTGTTGATGGAAACGAAGGCGAGTTGGCTCAGTCAGTAAAGCGTCTGCCTGCATTGAACGGAAATTCATGTGTTCGAATTCACCCCGCCGGATGACTGAAGCCTGCGTTTTTGTATTAATGTGCCTATCCCTTGTTTCACATACGCATGCAGGAAAACACTCTAACCCTCGGATAGGACGTTAAATGGAGGCCCCGTGTAATGGACAGTCACCACCTTTGCCGTTAAGAACCCACTGCAATGAACAGTGGATGGGAAACCCTGGTGTAGAAATACACCTGCATACCTCAATTAGTTATACCGGGAAGAGAGAACCTAGGGTTACAGTGATTCAGTTCGCTTTCACCCTCCCAGGAACATGATAATGGTGATGATGGTGATGATGATGATGCTAATAATGATGAGAATAATAATAATAATAATAATGATAACAATAATAGTAATAATAGTTACAATGTTAATAATAATAATAATGATAATGATAATAATAATAATGATAACAATAATTATTTTAATTTTTTTCATATCGTTTTTTGTCTTTTGGGGTTTTTTCACATTCAGATACTGGAATGTTTTTATCATTATGCTTTGACCGATTTCGAGACCTGAATTATGACTAAAAAGGACTTAATTATAATTTCATTTTTCATCATAACATATCTTGTTGATATTTTAGGGGATTAACTTTTCCTCTCAGTTTGAACATCAGCCTTCACATTTACCCACATATCCTGTCTTTGTGTCAGAAATAAGAGCATACATATGTTCTCACTCAACACATCAGCTAACAGGTGAAAGAAAATTAATAGTCCGACATTTATTCTTATACCGTGTTCTTTGATATCATTCAACTTGCTGATTAATAACTGATACAATACTTCTTTTTTTCTTTTAATCTGAAAAGGTTCTTCTTCACTATGAAATACAAATATAAAAAAATTAAGTCTCCATTTCAATTGGTCTTTATGAACATGTTTGTTATCATAATTTACACAATGAACATTTTCTTGTACATAAGGAGCTTCTCTCCGTTACACGCTACAAGGTTACCAGAAGGAGTTACGAGCCATGGGCTGACATACTGAGTGCGAACTGAATCCACGTATGTAATGATCCTCCTTGCCTGGATGTTACCATCACATGACACCTGACCAATTGTGTACATACCAAGCACTCGATCCCAGTATGTGATGTAGACTGTGTTGGTCAGTTTATTAACATAATACCATGACGAGACCCACTCATCACAGTGTATGACAGCTTTCTCTTCTCCTGATCGTGAGATGACAGTGAATTCTTTCGCATATGTCGGCACAACGATATCAATGGATGACAAGGCTTGTATCCTATCATACACCACCTTGCAATGCATCGTAATGGTGTTCACTATCTTACCATCAGCGGGGTCGATGACGTAGATATTAGACTGACCGAGCTGAGCAGCGAGGATCTTCCCATTCCTGTCAACATCAACATACACTGTATTAGTATGAAGGGATTTATTCTTCGGTATATTGATGTTTCTAATCACCTCCCATTGTCTGTCATAGAGAGTGATATATCCATCCAATGTGTCATCCATGGATAATACGCTCCTTTTGCCACATACTATCACGTTGCTGTCTATGGAGGCACATGATGTAATATACATGTTACGCTCTCCTTCAATGACTTTCTCTGTGTGTTCACTGCTGAGATTTGTAACATAACATGCCTTGTCACTGCCGTCCATCACACATATCTTATCATCACTAATCAAACCACGCACACATGGGTCATTAACGATCGATGGAATGTCGATTGACTTGACAAGCTCCCATTTACCGATATAGCCATCAATCCTCGCATAGTGTTCCCCACCTACTTTACCCTCAACAAACTTCACTCTCTGAACTTCTCCTTGTATTTGATCAAGATAGTCGGCCACATCTTGATGAACATTTGCACTCAAACTCTCATCAAGTGATACAATTACTTGAGGAGCTTCATTCACTAATGTTTTATCATCTTGTTTGATCCGTGTAATCTTGCAACCCATATTATCCATAGTGCCGATAGCGTGCTGGTTTTTACTTTTGAGATCTTCCATCTTTTTGTAAACCACATCTTTGATTGTCTTTGTCTCTGACATAAATCTAGCTTGGTTTTCTTCGATAATTTGTTGTTGCTTTTCTGCCTCTTCGTTACAAGCTTTGATCCGTTTGTCCCTCTTCTCGTTGATGATTCGTATTTCCTCATCCGCCTCCTCGTTGATCAAATGAATCTCCTCCTGCTCTTTGATTTTCAAACTCTGCAATTTGCCTTTGTATGTGGCATCAACCTCATCATTGATTGACTGAAGATGATTACTTGCAGAAGCTGCACAGGACTGCATTTCAGAATCAAGTTTTTCCAAGCATTTCTTCGTTTCTTCTATCGCAACCCGCTTATTGTCTAGCTTTCTCCCCATCTCCAAGATGACATCTCCGATGTTATCAAGATGACATGGTTTTTGATGGTCTTTGGTAGCACATGGGTGACAAAGAGGGATCTCATGATCTTTACAGTAGAATTTGATTGGTTCACCGTGTATGTCACATGACCATGTCATGTCATGACCTTTTCTGGGTCTCAGTTCAACATGGTTATCTCTCGGAAATCTGGACGCCATCGTGCTTTCTATTATTTACATGAAACGGCAGTCTGCAAATAATGAATAAGAAAAAAATGTTATTTGGTTCATAGAACGCTTTTTAACGTAGTAATACAAACACAATAAAACAGCACAAAACAAAAACTGATAACGAAAGAGACCTTATACCAAAGGAAATAGGAAATGGGAGAGAAAGTAAAGTTGGATTTACATGTAAATTAACTAAATCAGGGTCGGATCCAGGATAAGGGGTGGCACACAAATGCAGGTTTGTCAACTTTTGGAAAAGGTAGACCCTAGACCCGTATTTTTTGGTCTTGCCAGCTTCTCGAAAAGTCGCTGGGGGGGGGGGGGGGTTATGGGGGTGCAGTTTCCCTCCATAATTCTCCGACAAGCAAAATTTAAAAAAAAGGGGGGGAAGAGGTTTTCATTCTAAAGGGGTGTGGGCACAATCGATAAAAGGGTGGATCCTTTATGGTCAAAATGCATACTTTTCTTCCAAAGGGGGGGGGGGGGGGCACTGAACTAAATTTATAAATGCATAATCATGTTAAGATTATTATAACGAAAATAATTTACTCTAGCTAGCAGATCACGGTATTCAGTTATTATGTGCCTATTTATTTCACCGTGTATGGCAAAGTATTATTACTGATTATATTTTCCACGCATTCCATGATAGACACTCAATTGATTGAGGATTACTTCCTACCCCGGGTCCAATTTCTTCATCTGAGTCGAGTGAGCAAAGTGTTACATGTATTGTCTTGACAAAATACGATGGTGTCGGTGCTGGCACGCCTGTACATGACCAATCCATAACATGACTTATCCATGGGATCAGAGAAATCATTTTATCTCACAAATGCTTCTTTACTCACTGCATGATAAGAATCAGAGTTCATTTTTCATCTTAATCGAAACCATCTTTGCATTCTTGTTCTATCAAAGATCTGCTTGCAGTCATTGCAAGCTCTTGTATCTACCTTGCACACAACAAAAACACACTTACCTTGATATGTAGTTGCAATCCACTGAATATATACACCAAGGCCGTACGCAGAAATTTTTTCCTGGGGGGGCAAGATGATCGCTTTCAAAGGAACCCATAACTTGAAGTCTAAAACCCGATTAAAAGAAAGTATGATTTTGAAATTTCTGGGGGGCAACTGCCCCCCCCCCCCCCCCCCCCCCGCTGCGTACGGCCTTGATATACACTATGATGCACTAAATTCAGATTTGTACAAATCAACAGAATGAACGCTCATGTGCCGTGATTGAAAATAAAGTATGATATAAATCGCTTGCGAAGCAGGCTTATATGGTAGCCCTTATAGCTCACAATATTTGCAGAGAGAAGTTAACATTATTTACATATCGGGAGATTATATTGCTGATGTATACTTAGATTTGTCATTTTAATCAGTTATCATCTTTTCGATTTTTAACAATAGTGATAGTTTGAACACATCAATTGATAAGAATGAATCAAGCTGAATCAAACTGTACGAATAGGCTTAAAATTGATAATGTAAATATCGGATTCCTTTTTATGGTTATGGAATGACGTAGAAATAAATAAATGCTAAATTGCAATTATAATCATTTGATGTCTCTTGGAGATAAAGGCTAGTGTTTATAAAACGTTCTATATTCTAGGTTTAAGCTAGCAGGTGTCGTTCACCAATTTATGGAGCGCCAAGTGTAATCTCTTTAAAAATATCATAATTCTGTAACTAAGTGAAGAAATAAAAGTCGTGTCAACATGAAATCAATTTTTCATTTTACTTTCATGAGTGGATTGCTTTCGCTTATTCTTTTTTTTTTTGTTTTGTTCTTCAGAATTTATTTAAAAGCGCTTGTACAGACTAAGGGATTTGATCCTTCATGCAGAACTTATTAATTCAAACGCAACTTTATTTTTTTTCTTCTCATTTCCCATTTTACTCACTGGTGCTCCATAAATAGGAGGATTAATGTAGGCTGGATTAACTTAAGCCACATTTATGAATATGTGGCGAAGGGATTTTGGAAAACGTTGAGGTGGGTTTCACAAGTTGCTGGTGGTTCTGTAATCCAAACAATATTTTCTGATTTTTTTGAACATCTCAATGAAACTATAATTCGAGCACCAGCCGCTACTGATGCAACTCCCTACTCATTATTTGGGCAGACGTGTGTTTTTCGTATCTATTATACTTTGATCACAAAATTTCACTTTTACTATAAAAAAGGGTAATAATTTACCCCCTTGTTTTGTTCGTGCGCATAATTTTAAGATTAGGAGAGTTAAAGGGGAAGTCCACCATCATATCAAGTTAGTTTTAAAAGAAGCAGATAATTCTAAAGAAACAGATCAATCAATGTTTGAGCGAAATCCGATAAAAAATAAGAAATTTATCAATGTCTGTAGTGTATATCTTGCGAGGTCCTCTCCCATTTGTCCTGCATGTACTAAACAAACAAAAAATCACGATTTTCAACTATTTCTAAAGAAAA
The DNA here is from genome assembly GCA_025617745.1 of Heliocidaris erythrogramma. Lineage (NCBI taxonomy): Eukaryota > Metazoa > Echinodermata > Echinoidea > Camarodonta > Echinometridae > Heliocidaris > Heliocidaris erythrogramma. Next base: position 4,793,603 of record CM046863.1, read on the forward strand.
TATTTAATCATACGTGCAACATAGTTCGTAATCATTGTGTTAATTTACATATGTGTTTACACAATACCTGTATGAAACATTTGTATTTCTTCACGAACAACTAATATTATGAAATTTCTGTATCTGAGACCAAATACAAGCTCCGTCAATAAGTTGCCAAATTGTGTTTGATTCATTACAACTTCATTATCATAACTTACACTAAATCTGTTTCCCACATTTTTTTCTGTTTTTAACATGTTTAATGAAATCAAAGAAATACAAGGTGCCATCCCCCCCCCCCTGGCGAATAGTATACCATATTTCTATGATGCTAGATGTACACGAATTGAAATCTCAACAACCTTTCTTGGTGTTGTTTTTAATGATAATTCCAAGACGTCTATATCAGAGTATATACACTTCGCAGGGGAATGCAACTCCTGGTCGTCTGTTGAATGTAAACACCAACCTGGAGAACAGGGGGAATGTGTAATATACATGGATAGTTGCAAAGTTGAAGCTCTTTTCTCTCTCCCTCTCTCTCTCTCTCTCTCTTTGCTCAAGTATAATTTTCTTTATATCACCTAATGCAAGCTGAAGCAAACCACCATAAAATGAAGACGATGATGCTTGACCATATATTAATTAGACTGTATGGTAATGCCAATGTCACATAATTGCAAATTTCCGCTTTAAGTTCATTCCTTGATCCGGAGGTATGATATAAAACAATGAAACCTTCCTAACAATTCTACGATAGACTTCAATTTCGTCGCTTGCTCCGCGCGCAAATTCTCTCATTTGCACTGCTTCATGTTACCGTGGAGCAGCTGGTTTTAAGAGTCGTTAAGAAAATCATGAAGGGTAATATATATACAATCCTTTATGTATATAATTAGAAATAACGCCATTATTATAAAGAAAAAAAAAGATCTGAATGTACATAATTCAATGCAAATTTTGAATTTTCGTATTTTTTTATGTCTACACTCTAAAAACTTAAGTTCTGTTTTCAGCACCAGGACGGCTGAATTTAGCACTTTTTGAGGGCATGCATTGGGACTGCACTCAGAGTGCTATTGGAATGCACACAGCGTGCTATTTCAGCACTTTCACGGGAGCTGGACCGGCTCCTTAAACTGCTAAACATTCATAAAAAAATCGTGATTTTGGCGAACCAGGGTCCGCTGATCGAGAATTGCTGGCATTACCGCTAGACTAACAGTACGATTTAGAGCAGATCATATTGTTACATAGTGAATTTACGACACCACATAGTTCATGTTATCTACTTGACTCCCATGACTAAACTGGATTGCAAAAAGCATTCGTTAGTCTATCGGTAACGTCAGCGCCTCTCAATCAGCGAAACCTGGTTCGAGGCTCGCCACGGTCACATTTTTTTTTGCTGGTAAATTAGCACACTACAAGTGCTAAAACAGCATTTCAGGTGCAGTCACTATACATGCCCCGAAAAAGTAGCACTTCAGTTTTTACAGTGTACTTTTACATTGTTATTAGTGTTTACTTTCTCTATTCCATATATTTTGTGTTTTATCTTCTCTCCTGAATTTGCTATTATGTAAGATATATTTTCCCGTCATTCTGTCGTTTTCCATGTGATTTGATTCCATTTTCTCTTCATGATATCGATATGTATACTTGCCTTAAGTTCAAATAACCATCATAATTACTATTATCAATGCCATGATGATAAGAGGCGGCGCTCCCAGGGGCAGGGGGCACAGTGCCCCCCTCACTTTTTCAAGTACCCCAAAAGTGCCCCTTTTTATTTATGAAAATAATAAGCTGATAAGTGCCCCTTTTTCTTTCTAGTAAGAGCCCATTTTACCTTCTGATGAGTGCCCATTTTAAATCAGAAATTAGTGCCCCTTTTGTTTTCTGCTAAGTGAGACTTACAATACAATACAATACAATAAGTATTTAGTACGCCCTTCCCATAAGGCTCGGAGCGTTTACAAAATATTTAAATTATAGTACACATTATAATTTTTATATAAACACAAATCAGAAAACTCTTCAATCGTCCATGTGGGAACTACCAGGTGGTTTTATGGAGACAAAATGTAATGAATGTACCTGTTACAAAGTTTGATAGCGGATTTAAAATAAATATGATTTCACAGCTTTTTTAAAGGTCTTTATGGATGCTGACTGTCTAATGGTCAAGGGGAGATTATTCCATAGCCTAGATGCAGTAACTGTGAAAGTCCTATCACCTGACAAATTTCGGGTCATTGGGTAGCTGAGCTGAAGGTTGTGATTTGAGGATCTGAGATTTCTACTAGGTGTATATACATTTAAGCATTCAGATATGTACCCTGGAGCCTGGTTATTGATAGATTTATAAACATAAAGAACTAATTTGAAGATGATACGTTTTTGAATGGGCAGCCAGTGAAGATAACGAAGTAAAGGTTGGGAAGAATGACTTCTGCCAACCTCAAAAACAAGACGTGCAGCCCAATTCTGCAGACGCTGTAGACGGTTTACATGAGACTTTGGTATAGAGGAAAGAAGCCCATTACAATAGTCTAGTCTGGAAAGAATAAGTGACCTTACAGCATGCTGACAAGTAGTTTGATCAATAAATTTACGAATCCTAGATATGTTCCTCAAATGAAAAATCACACTGCGGCAAACATTGTTAATGTGTGCTGACATAGTCATGTTAATATCAAAAAAGGCACCCAGATTCCTTATTGAATCCGATGGATGTATAGAAACTTCACCGACTGACAGTGTTAAATCTGGCAAATTTTTGTAATTGTATGGTGATGCAGCAATGAAAAATTCAGTTTTACTATCATTGAGTTTTAACTTATTTGCTGTCAGCCAGTTCCTTATATCTGATATACAAGATTGTAGTGAAAACATGGCCTTATCCAGTTCCCCAGGAATTTTAGGATCAAATGCTACATACAACTGAATGTCATCAGCATAAACATGATACGAAACATTATGGTACCGGGCGATATCGCCAACTGGGAGAATATAAACTGTGAAACCAGTGGGACCTACAACTGAGCCCTGGGGTAAACCAAACCTAGAAATGGTTGGATCTGAAAGTTCCCCATCTATGTCGACTTGTGCTGTCCAGCCATCAAGATAAGACTGAAACCAATCAACGCAGTTCCCCTAACACCAATTCTCTTTGACAAACGACAAATAAAAATTTTGTGGTCAATCGTATCGAAGGCTGCTGATAAATCTACAAGTACCACAAGAACTACTTTGTTTGAGTTCAATGAAAACATAATATCGTTTTTAACCTTAAGATATATATTTTTTTTTTTAATTTATTTATTTATTTATTTATTTATTTTTTTTTTTTTTTTGCCCTGCTATTGGCATTACGTATTTTTACGTTTCATGTCAAGGACCTGGACCGCAAATTTATCATGTCTAATAATTTTGTCATGATTATTTCACAAAGTATTCCCGTCTTTATTATGCCTATTTTGTTTTGTGTATAAAGAATGTGAATTTTGATGTATTTTACCACATGGTAAATAAAGATGAATTCAACAACTGATGAGTGCCCATTTTAAATCAGAAATTAGTGCCCCATTTTGTTTTCTGCTAAGTGCTACATCGGCAGATATTGGCATAATGTATACAGGTATGTATAAAGTCCATATAAGAGCCATATACCTATAGCTCCAAATAATCAGAGAGGCTTCATGAACATACATTTCCCTACTGATATCAGCACAATAGTGAGGCAGTGGAGCTGGGGGCAGGCGGGGCACAATTCCCTAAATTGTACAAGAATGAGTAGTCCCCCTAAATTATAAAAGGAACGAGCACATTTTGTTTTCTATAACTTTTCCAAAGCTCACTCGCTACGCTAGCATTTACTATTATCTTCTTATCATATTAAGATGTAAGATATTTGTAGATGCCCCTTTTGCTGTTGCCCCCCCCCCCACTTTAAAGGACGCTCCGCCGCCCCTTATGATTGAATTGAGTACGAATTGAACAGCAATACGATAGGCTGTCTTGCCCGCCCCCACCCCCTCCGAAAAACGGATCAACGCCCCTGTCAACAGGTGAATATGCATAATATGACATGTAATACACACGAACAATTGCACTCGAATGTAACGCGTCTCTCAGTTTTTCACTTATTTCAAACAAACTATATTTATAATGGTATATTTATTGAAAATCTGTATGGCAGCTAGTAGGCTGAATTGTATGTCCAGTTCGTCCAAAGAAGAAGAGGCATTGGATGAATAAGAAGAAGAAGGAGAAGAAAAAGAAAAAGAAGGAGGAGGAGGAGGAGGGGAATAAGAAGAAGGAGGAAGAAAAAGAGCCGTTATCATTCTCTCAAATTTGTTAAAATGTCAGAGCTTTTGCGCTTCGCGCTGGTAGGGCAAAACTCCCCACTCCCTGCACCCACCCCTGTTACATACAGTGCAGTATTGCGTCCAAATAACTTAAAAGTAGTCAGGGCGTTGAACTATAACTTTCGGCCTCAAAAATTGTTTGCTACTAGCCGTTTATCTTTCTCTTAAATTTGCTGAAACGTCAGAGATTTTGCGCTTCGCACGGGCAGGGGGAAATTCTCCATCTCTGCACCCACCCCTGTTACATACAGTGCAGTATTGCGTCCAAAATAACTGAAAAGCAGCTAAGGCGTCAAACTAACATTCCGCCTAAAAAAGATGCTAAAACGTCAAAGTTTAGAGCAGAAGACAATGTATCATGATTATCGTAGAGGGCGTATTAAATAAGATATGAATAAAAACCTATATTTGATATATTTATATATTTTCTGCATTATTTTTTCACGAAATTCATCTCTAATGTCATTTCTATACAAACAGTGGAAATTCATATCCGTATTGCAACTAAGGGTATTAAAAAAATCATGAATTTGACCAAAGTCAGCATTCTAAAAATACCTGAAAAAGTAGCTTTAGACACATTTTAAAATTGGAAACAACTTTATATTTTTAGTCATGACATTATCTTTCTAAAAATGTATGCTTCCAAAAATCATCACAAAATTTACCATGATTGACCATTTGACAACAGACTATTTTTCCAAAGTCAAAGTCAAAGATATTGACAGTGTCAATGTACTGCGTTTTTGCAGAATGAACCGACTGCAGAGTTGTATTTATTATGTGGTAACCACACAGAGAAACAGTATTCGGAGGTTCGGCCTGTACATGATAAATACTTTGTCCCGATTGGGCGGGGTGGATGCGTGTGAGAAACAGATAGACACATTATGGGCCATTCTCCAAAAAGTGTGCAAATTTTGATTTTCGTGTCGCCAGCATGTTCATAGGCCTACAGTTTAAATCGCTATTTTGTCCTTTGGAAATCAGCTTTTTTGTTTAATTCATCCTAAAGGCTGGACCTCTATCAATAGAGCTATCAGGATACTCAGGATAATATTAGAAATACAAGCAGAAGTTTAATAACCCCATGTCGCCAGGAAAGGAAGTAGTCATATAACAAGTTCTTACGCTTTAACATAATCAAATTAAGTCTTTTGTACGTCATTCCAAGTGCCTGAATGACAAATAATATTACGTAAAAATATGAGGTTTTGATTTTCTTTTGGTGTTCATTTTATAGACCATATCGCCAAATTGTCAATTTCGATTTTTGACCCTGAAAAACGCAATTTCTTTTGCATTTTACCCAGGAAATTTTGCAATTGACCACCTCAATTGAGCGGTAGAGAAGCTCGAATTTTATACATTGATGAACGGTTTTCTATACACTCACTTCTACAATCGGGAGCAAAACTAACGAAAACCCTAAATATGAAACTTACATGATATAGCGAACAACGAAATTTTAATTTTGAACCCTTTAAGCCCTGGGTTCTTAATTATTTTGTCAGGCGGGCCAGAAATATTCTTGAAATTACGTCGCGGGCCACTGAGTATTACACATACATGTATATATAAAGACGTATGGGGCTTGATCACGTCTCAATTGCCCGAAAACATTGTGTATTATGACTACTTTATGTATGGATGGTTAATATAAGTCTGATATGTTATTGATACATTGTGAAATGTTTGTCTGAACATTCTTGAGAGTGATATCTTTATAATTTCAAAGGTCGAACTGAATCAACTTTGCCTCCCAGAATATTCTAAAAACATGGGGTACAATTTTACCCAACGACCATGCATCAGTCGGCACCGAGAAATTGGAAACAACCAATACACACGAAAACAATTCACCATATTCATTATTTTGTCTTCATTTCCTACGCCCGTCAATACATTATGATGTATTAACACTTGTAAACATTACTTTCACATTGTAGCGCTTCTCTCAGGACTCACTCGTATTAAATTAAGCAATCTACAGAGAAGACAGCCATTCGATTTTAAAATACTAACATATTGTCTTTAATTCTGTGTACTAATGACCACTCTTATCTCTTATTACCGATGAAAGATCTATACTTACGAATAGTTTACAGGATTTTCCCTTCGCGATGAGGACTTCTCTACAAGGAGCCAACAATGTAGTACTATGTGTACAGTTTGAATGAGTGTCGTTGAAAAGGAAAGTGCGATTGTGAAATAATGGGTATTTCCAACTACGCAATACACATACTTCCTGATACAGTTTCACAGCGTATGTCACGTGACCATGTCATGACCTTTTCTCGCTCTCGATTGAACCTGTTTTTCTGAGTGCGTATAGGCCCAAGAAATGTGATAGGATCGAGATATGAATGATTTACACGAAGGAAAACAAGAATAGCGAGAGATATTATATCCAAAAGAGGGATCCGATTGAGATGCCTAAGAAATCATGGACACGGGCAATGATATAAAGAACATACGAGTCAACGTGAGCCCCGTTAGCTACCAGCAAAATATAGAAGAGCCATATTGTGTATGTAATTTAACATGAAAATAATATTAACACTTGGATAAACTCGGATCATGGCTATTTACTCGTATGTCTGTTAGAAAATCTGTTGTCGTAAAATGCAAGAACACATACCCATAATCTATAAATTGTATTGCTAATATAAATGTATTTAGCTTTTATTCGCATTATCCTAAACGATTACGTTCAGTAGACGACTCTCTTGATATACATGTATTTCTTGAATCTACTGGCTTTACATAGCATTATGATTTAAAAAAAAAGAGTTTCCTGGGCAGAATGATGTCACATTGTCCATGTTTGTACCGACTAGTCTTCATTGATTTCATGTCGCCACATATTCAGGAACAGAGGAGAAAGTGTATGCCTGTCTATACATTCCAGACTCTCGTTTCCTTTTTTATTTTTTATAATAATTATTATTATTTATTTATTTATTTATTTTATTTATTTATTATTATTATTTTTATTTTTTTTTGGGCGGGGGGAAGGGGGGGGGGGGGGGGGGCGGGTGTTTTTAATGGTAAAAGTCCAGCCCATCTTACACTTTTAGAGCCTATCACCGGCCATGTTTATATCGGTTGTTTTTCGGGCCTCTCTACTCCGGAAGTCAAAATGTAATTTTCTCCTATCTTCCCCATCCAAACTTCCTGGGTTTTTTTTTTTTTCTTCTCAAATGATCCTGTATCTCTCTCTGTCTTTCTTTCTTTCTTTCTTGCAGAGGTGTTGTGGATCAGTTGATAAGTCCCCGGACTGTGAACCACGAGGTCGAATCCCACCGCAGCACTAGCGTCCTTTGGCAAGACGTTAATCTACGTTTGCCACTCTCCACCCAGGTGTTAAATGGGTACCCGGTAGGATGCGAAAATTAATGTCGTTTGTTTAGCAATTTGAGCGTCACTGTACTGCCCATTGCTGGAATACTCCCCAAAGAGCGGAGAATGTACATACATTGTGTGCGGGCATGCCGGTATCCGATCACCGGGGTAATAATATTTCCTTTGTAAAGCGCATTGATATAACTTTCGGTTATGAAATGCGCTATATAAAAACTACCTATTATTATTATTATTATTATTTCTTCTCTCTCTCTCTCTCTCATTCTTATTATCCTGTCTCTCTCACCTCTGTCTTTCTTTCTTTCTTTCTTCTCTTTTCTTATTATCCTTGGCCTCTTGCTGTCAGGTTCCATTTCACATCAATAACGCTCTCTCTCTCACTCCCTCTCTCGCTCTTTCAAAATTTCTCTATTTTGTCCCTGTCGCTAACAAGTTTCAGTTTCTATCTCACGTCCCCAACCCTTTTTCGTTTTCTCTCTGTTTTGTTTAACTCTAATTTCCCTAGCTTCCAATTTGTCCTCACTCTATTGCTGTCAAAAAGCTGATACTGATCAAATCTGAAAACAGAACTAAACAATGCCTTTATTGTCACAATTTTCATACATTTGAAATATCATTAGAAACTATTATTTAAACACTGATTGCTTTGCATGGCAAAAGCATTTAGAATTGACAATTATCAGTTAGACCTGAATGGATCATCTATAGGAAATAAATTCCTTTGCCCGACAAAAATAAAATGGAAAGAGATATTCATACAGGGCTTATTTCGATAAAATGAAATTATTATGTTAATTTGGTTTTGATTAACAGCCTAATAAATGTTTGTAAGTTATATTCACAAATGCAATGTTCTTCTGTTTTAAAGTACATAGCAGAAGATAGGGTAATCTTTTCATTACGAATTAGCTATGTAAAAAGAAAATAGATATACGTCTGTAATGCTGTATATTAAAAGAGAATAACATAATCTTACGAAATACACCACTACGATGAAATAAATATATAGATACAGTCAACTTCAAAACAACGTCATGATATTTTCATTGGTTAAAAACGGGGGGAAAATGTGTTCATATCTAATTGATAGAACAAGTTATAACCTTTTGTAACGCCCCTACCGGGGTATAGGGTGCTGAAATAAGAAATGATGAGAGAAACAATCAGTGTGTTGTGATGTCAGTGTCAAAGTGTGGAATGGACACTTTTATTCAGTCTTTATTCATACACATCTCAAAAAGAGAATAAAGTGTAATATAAAAACATTGTTAATACGATCAATATAATTAACTTCTAGTATTTTCGTATAGACTCATATGTCTAGCTGAAATAACCAATCAGCATTTTAAATATCATGTTCTTCGTAATAACAAATTAATCATTCAAAACCATTAAACAAGATAATCAAATGTTAATCCATTACTTAGCCCTAATAACTTATGTCTTTTTTATTCCTAAACCTGTATATTCCCTCAGAATATCTGCCAAATGAATAATAATTTGTAAGGTTAGATTACATGTACCTACAATAAAGATAAAATAATAATCCACTGGTTATACAAATCCCATGCAAGGAACAACTTTATTCCTGAGTTTAATTCGGTTTAAACCCTATTGGTTTAAATTTTATTAGTATAAACTCTACTTTAGTGCAAACACTACTCTAGTGAAAGACAAATTAAGTCTAGTGTAAACACAACCTTGGGACAGTAACCTGATAGCTCCAGCCTGCCTACACTTCCTTATCAATGGCCCTATTCACATTATTACACCTCATGTTAGGATCTGTCATGAATCTAGTTTCTCTAGATATATACAATACATGTGCAATACAATATAATCAAAATATTTACATAAACCACAGTAACTACAATTTAAGTAATACAAGTATTAATGATGATGCTTCATAACGCTTGGTTGGCTATAGATAGCTTGGTAACACATATTTAAATATGAATTTGTAGGAAATATTATTACTGGTTGGCTCAATTTATAAACAGGCCTAGCAGTCATAAGCAATCGTTATATCATATCAAAACATATATGATAGTAATCCAGCATAATACAACAAAATTAATATATATCAGCATGTCTGAAATGTTCCCTATTAACTACATCTAGGTTCATTACTTATACTGTACAATGGGAGGAAGCAGCAACATGACTCTTTTCATTATGACTCCCAAAACAGAATCTCCAAGGGTTTCATTTCTACAAGCCCCATTCGTACTATAAAGTTAATTATCTAAGCAAACCCAACTATTATGGATCATTTGCAATGCGTCTCTATAGTTAATCGAAAATGAAAAAAAATACTATAACAGGCAAAGCATGAAAACATATCACTGTATTATCACATATATACTTTTACAATAACCCTGCCAGAGCTATTGATCTGCTTATATATTCTCTAAAGCAAGTAAAATAACATACATCATAGCACTATACAGTATTTGAAGCCCGTTCACATATAAAACATAACCCTCAAAGTTTTGGAACTTAGTCTATTTAGTTGTAATTTGTAATCTTTAGATTAATCCCAAGCGTTATCGTGAATTATATGACGTCTCCAGCATGTTATGACATGAAAAAGAAATACTTAACCATAAACGTGCAGGGTTACATCAATGCAATGGATGGGGTCTAAATCATACTCACTCATACAATCTACCTATGCATAGAATATAATCTCAAAAATATATTTTTTATCAAAAATATATTTTTTATCAATAATCTTATCCAGAAAATATAGCAATATTAATTATCAAGTAAGTGATATTATAATAAAGTGTAGCGAGAAATAAAACAAGAATAAAACTGAATGTTCTTACCTGAAATTAGAAATGATGAAACAATCAGTGTGCTGTGATGTCAGTGTCAAAGTGTGCAATGGACACATGCATCACTACCACTCTTTGTCTCACCTTATCTCTCTTCCAGGACTCTTCCATTCTTTGGGAGGGGTTATGGTTTTCCTCTTTGCAAGTTAGGGGAGAGGAAATGTGCCTCTTTCAATTTACAAGACAGAATGCTACGAATCAAATAATATTTATATTTTGAGTTAACAAAAACTGGAGGGGGGCAAAATTCATATCAAATTCTTTTTGCAGAGATCACACTTTATTATCAGTAATTGTATTCATCACATTGCATTAATGAAAACTGCCTTGACCCGGAACAGATTTGTAGGTATCATACCTCTGAACAACCCTAGTGGAAACTCCGCGATGAATTTTGTCATTTTTGTCATTTTATTTTTAAATTGGACATATGGTACAAAAACCATTGATTATTACGACTTTATTATGGCAAAACTCATGAAACATTTAAAATTGAACTTACTGGCGTAAAGAGTAACAACGATAACATATATAAGAAAGTCATAAAATATAAAATACTTAAGAATTTAAAATAAGACATTGATTCATTTAAGCAATGATACAACAATTATTTTTACTTACATTTTGAGAATAAATATAATCTGCAAAAGTTCTTTTTGTTCTATTACATTTTGAACAAAAAACAACGTATGTTAATGATGTAACTTCTAGGAAATATGACAACAGATGAAAAGTGTTGTTTTCAACAATACCAAAGTTAATATCAGGATCTGGTATGGTTTGCTTCTTTTCATCTTGACGGTAAACCTTGATGGTAAACTAATATCCCATCCTCAGTCGTTAAAACCTCCGAAAAACAGTCCTTTTAATGACTGGCAGAAGCTTTTAAGGAACAAAGTGAATAAATTCATAATCGCCTGTAGAGTATGCAGTCTTCGCTCGGTTTCAAAGGTGGTAATTTACTTAAATTCTTAATGAATACGCAAAAAATTCCTAAATCAATCTACATTCGCGAGCAAATCCAATCGAACCATATGATGCTAACACGTGTGTATTTATGTATGTTAATGTACAAAAAAAAAAAAAAAACGCTTGTTTTCTTTTTCCATTACATTAGTTATGTTCACACGTAGTACATAGCATCGATGCTATGTAAGTTTCAAAAATATTTCCAGTACGTTCAGACAGGCCGTGATCGACTTGCTTCTCAGGGTGTTCAGACGCTAAAAATCTATACCAAAACGGTATAGCTATACTAGAACGGTATAGCTATACTAGAACGGTATAGCTATACTAACGAAACGACGTATAGCGAAACGAGGGTCAGAGCATCGTTTCGAACTAGAACTCGATAAAGAATCACTGTTCCGTGTCCGTCTGAACGTATGGCGACCATAGAACGGTATAACTGGGCGGGGCTTAACGGGAGCGCGCGTGAAAGGTGACCTTTTACCTCTCTTCCGCGGATACCTCGTGATCATAACAACACGCGCAGTGTGAAACTGCGCATCTATACCACCTTTTTCACGACGGTCGCAATATGCGTCTGACGACCCGTTAGCTATACGATGATTCTTTATACGTCGTTTCTTTATCGAGTTTCGGTATAAATTGAATAGCGTCTGAACAGGGGTCTATCACCCACTCGTGACTATTCATCGCTCACCCGCTGGCAAAACAATAATTACTGCGCCACACAGAGTGACCCGAGTATTTTGTATGCATGGTAAAACGCGCGGAAGTTTGTGTACAGGGGTCATAATTATGATGCGAAGCTTTTGTTTTGAATAATATTTTATTTGTCTTCATAAATCAACATAATAACACAATAACAATTCATTTGTAATATCGATAATACAATCAAGTAGCAAATACACGTGTTATAATACTTAATTTTAAATAAACCTTGTACATTTGATGATCCTGGCAAGTATGATGCAACACGAGTCAATAATATGCTGCAATCACATGGTCTCAAACAATACATCACTGAACGCACCCACAGACATGGACATATCATTGATGTTGTCATCGCAAGAGAGGAGGAGAATCTGCTGTGTACTCTACAAATTGACCCGACTCTTACCTCTGATCACTATGCTATTGCATGTACTATTCGATATGGAAGACCTGCTCTGGATAATAAACTGAAACAAGTACGCAAGTTCAAGAACTTTGATCACAATGCCTTTGCGTCTGACATCTCTGCAAAGCTTCAAAAAGACCGTACCTCAATGGGTCTGAATGAGCTAATTTTAGACGTTGAGAGTGACATCAGATATGTTCTTGATGTCCGGGCTCCAATCCGTCTGGAAAAGACCGCTACGCGTGATCGTCCTCGGTGGTACAATACAGAAGTAACTGCAGCCAAACGTGCCAAGAGGAGTGTAGAGAGAGAAATTTCGCAAAGCCTTCAAACGTGACCCTGAAACTGATCCTACCGCCTACAATGCTGCAAAGTCTGCAGTATCAGAGGCTGTAGTTGATGCAAAGAAGGGATGGTTTCATGAACTTTTTGAAAAGTCGTCTGTCAAAGAAATGTTCAAGGGAATCAAAGAACTCCTTTACAACAAGAAACATGTATTGCCTGATTCTGACTCTTCTCATGAATTCGCAGTAACCTTCAGTTCATTCTTCGCAACAAAAGTGGAAAACATTAGAAAATGCATTGATGATCTCATTGTAGGTCCTCCTGTATTACAACATGCATCGAGTGAGTTGTTTGCTAACCTCTCACACTTCGAGAATGTGTCTGCCAAGAACTTGGAAGATATAATCAGAAAGATACCTAATAAGACTTGCTCACTTGATCCTTTACCTACATGGCTCCTTAAGCAGCACATTCCTGTCCTCATGCCTTTCATTGTTGAGACTGTAAATGCATCCCTCGAAACTGGCATTTTTCCTCAATGTCTTGGAGTTGCTACGGTTACCCCAGTTCTAAAAAAACAGACTGCAGATAAAAATGCATTGGGTAATTATAGACCCATATCCAACATTCCCTTCCTGGCAAAGGTCTTGGAAAAAGTTGTAGCCAAGCAGCTCAGTGAATACTTGGATGAAAATGAACTGTCGGATCCTAAGCAGTCGGCCTACAAAAGGTGTCATAGCACAGAAACATCACTTCTACTTCTGCAGAACGACATCTCTCGAGCCCTTGACAACAAACAGGCCACCTTCCTTTTGTCACTCGATCTATCTGCCGCGTTCGACACGCTTGATCATGGAATATTGATCGATCGTCTTCAAACAAAATTTGGAATAACTGATTTGTCTCTGAAATGGTTCAAGTCATACCTGAACAGCAGGACATGGTCAGTTTGTGTTGACGACTCCCAATCTCCTGATGTCAAGCTTCAATATGGAGTCCCCCAAGGCTCGGTATTAGGCCCCGTGCTCTTTACCATGTATCTGCAACCGATTGTTGACATCTTCAGCAAGCATAACGTTAACTACCACATGTATGCTGACGATATTCAGATCTACCTGACATGCGACCCCAGCTCCTTAGAATCTGTCCAGTCTGTGGTGGCAAAGCTGACAGAAGTATTGGATGATGTTTATGCTTGGATGACTCTCAATAAACTCAAAATCAATCAATCTAAAACTGAATTTTTAATTGTTTCATCACAGGCTTACCAACAGCGACTGTCGTTAACTGAGATCAGGTTTGGTGATGTCACTCTAAAACCTTCATCAGCCCTTAAACTTCTTGGAGTCATATTTGACAGTAGATTGTGCCATGATGCACAAGTCATAAATGTTTCTAGAACTGTCAAATTTCACCTCCGAAACCTGCGGCTGATAAGGAAATATATGGATGACAACACCACTCATGCGGCTGTTCGTGCCTTAATTCTATCAAGATTAGATTACTGTAACAGTCTTTTGTCCAACACGACAACAAAGAATGTTCATACCCTCCAACTCCTTCAAAACCAAGCTGCTCGCCTTATTTATAAAAAGCCGAAGAACACCCATACTTCCCCTTTACTCCATGATTTGCATTGGTTACCTGTTCCCCAAAGAATTGAATACAAAACTGCTCTGATTACATTTAAATCCCTACACAATGAAGCACCCTCATATCTAGCTGATCTTGTTCATGTTCGCCCTACTTCATACAATCTTAGATCCCAGTCTGATTCTGCAACTGTTCTCAATGTACCCCGTACTCGCACAAATGTAGGTTCCAAAGCTTTCTCTGTCACAGGTCCTAAATGCTGGAATCGATTACGAAAGCATCTGAGAAATTTAAATTCTGTTAATTCTTTTAAACTTCAACTGAAAACAGTACTTTACCCTGGCTCAGTCTAAACATAAAGCATGAGATTTCTAGGTCCAGTTATTCCATTTATGTCTAATGTAATGTAATGTACTGTAATGTAACGAGTATTATTTAGTAGTGTAATGTAAATTTATCTATGTTTAAAGCGCTTTGTACCTCTAGCAAAAAGCGCTATATAAATCAAATTATTATTATTATTATTATTACATGTTAAAATTGAGTGAACTCCAATCTTATGCCAAAGTAAAACACATGCATGCACACTATATTCTCTAGTAAGCAGATGTAAATCAATATCTAAAGAGCACATCATACTTTGGTTAAGGTCTGATTCTGAAAGAGCAGATTCTCAGCTTTAAAATGATATATAACTCATTGGATGTTCATAACTCAATGTACAAAGAGAAGAATGCACAGTCCCTCATAATGTTACTTCTTAAGGGTATAAAGTTTGCAGTCTATTGAAGCACTCTGACTTGCAAAGTGTTGTTAAATTTGCTGAAGCGTCAGAGATTTTGCGCTTCGCACGGGCAGGGGGTAATTTCCATCTCTGCACCCACCCCTGTTACATACAGTGCAGTATTGCGTCCAAAATAACTGAAAAGCAGCTAAGGCGTCAAACTAACATTCCGCCTAAAAAGGTGCTAAAACGTCAAAGTTTAGAGCAGAATACAATGTATTATAATTATCGTAGAGGGCGTATTAAATAAGATATGAATAAAAACCTATATTTGATATATTTATATATTTTCTGCATTATTTTTTCACTAAAGTGATCTCTAATGTCATTGCTATACAAACAGTGGAAATTCATATCCATATTGCAATTAAGGGTATTAAAAAAAAAATCGAAAATCATGAATTTGACCAAAGTCAGCATTCTAAAAATACCTGAAAAAGTAGCTTTAGACACATTTTAAAATTGGGAAACAACTTTATATTTTTAGTCTTGACATTATCTTTCTAAAAATGTATGCTTCCAAAAATCCTCACAAAATTTACCATGGTTGACCATTTGACAACAGACTATTTTTCCAAAGTCAAAGTCAAAGATATTGAGAGTGCCAATGCACTGCGTTTATGCAGAATGAACCGACTGCAGAGTTGTATTATGTGGTAACCACACAGAGAAACAGTATTCGGAGGTTCGGCCTGTACATGATAAATACTTTGTCCCGATTGGGCGGGGTGGATGCGTGTGAGAAACAGATAGACACATTATGGGCCATTCTCCAAAAAGTGTGCAAATTTTGATTTTCGTGTCGCCAGCATGTTCATAGGCCTACAGTTTAAATCGCTATTTTGTCCTTTGGAAATCAGCTTTTTTGTTTAATTCATCCTAAAGGCTGGACCTCTATCAATAGAGCTATCAGGATACTCAGGATAATATTAGAAATACAAGCAGAAGTTTAATAACCCCATGTCGCCAGGAAAGGAAGTAGTCATATAACAAGTTCTTACGCTTTAACATAATCAAATTAAGTCTTTTGTACGTCATTCCAAGTGCCTGAATGACAAATAATATTACGTAAAAATATGAGGTTTTGATTTTCTTTTGGTGTTCATTTTATAGACCATATCGCCAAATTGTCAATTTCGATTTTTGACCCTGAAAAACGCAATTTCTTTTGCATTTTACCCAGGAAATTTTGCAATTGACCACCTCAATTGAGCGGTAGAGAAGCTCGAATTTTATACATTGATGAACGGTTTTCTATACACTCACTTCTACAATCGGGAGCAAAACTAACGAAAACCCTAAATATGAAACTTACATGATATAGCGAACAACGAAATTTTAATTTTGAACCCTTTAAGCCCTGGGTTCTTAATTATTTTGTCAGGCGGGCCAGAAATATTCTTGAAATTACGTCGCTGGCCACTGAGTATTACACATATATATATATATATATAAAGACGTATGGGGCTTGATCACGTCTCAATTGCCCCAAAACATTGTGTATTATGACTACTTTATGTATGGATGGTTAATATAAGTCTGATATGTTATTGATACATTGTGAAATGTTTGTCTGAACATTCTTGAGAGTGATATCTTTATAATTTCAAAGATCTAACTGAATCAACTTTGCCTCCCAGAATATTCTAAAAACATGGGGTACAATTTTACCCAACGACCATGCATCAGTCGGCACTGAGTAAACTTGGAAACATTACTTTCACATTGTAGCGCTTCTCCAGGACTCACTCGTATTAAATTAAGCAATCTACAGAGAAGACAGCCATTCGATTTTAAAATACTAACATATTGTCTTTAATTCTGTGTACTAATGACCACTCTTATCTCTTATTACCGATGAAAGATCTATACTTACGAATAGTTTACAGGATTTTCCCTTCGCGATGAGGACTTCTCTACAAGGAGCCAACAATGTAGTACTATGTGTACAGTTTGAATGAGTGTCGTTGAAAAGGAAAGTGCGATTGTGAAATAATGGGTATTTCCAACTACGCAATACACATAGTACTTCCTGATACAGTTTCACAGCGAATGTCACGTGACCATGTCATGTCATGACCTTTTCTCGCTCTCGATTGAACCTGTTTTTCTGAGTGCGTATAGGCCCAAGAAATGTGATAGGATCGAGATATGAATGATTTACAAGAAGGAAAACAAGAATAGCGAGAGATATTATATCCAAAATAGGGATCCGATTGAGATGCCTAAGAAATCATGGACACGGTCAATGATATAAAGAACATACGAGTCAACGTGAGCCCCGTTAGCTACCAGCAAAATATAGAAGAGCCATCTCGTTTATGTAATCTAACATGAAATATTAATACGTGAGAAATACTCTGATCATGGTTATTTACTCGTATGTCTATTAGAAAAGCTATTGTCGTAAAATACATTATACCCATAATCGGTAAATTGTATTGCTAATATAAATGTATTTAGCTTTTATTCGCATTATCATAAACGAGGTACGTTCAGTAGACGACTCTCTTGATATACATGTATTTCTTGAATCTACTGGCATTACATAGCATTATGATTGAAAAAAAGAGATTCCTGGACAGAATGATGTCACATTGTCCATGTTTGTACCGACTAGTCTTCATTGATTTCATGTCGCCACATATTCAGGAACAGAGGAGAAAGTGTATGCCTGTCTATACATTACAGACTCTCGCTTCCTTTTTTATTTTGTATTTTTTATTTATGTCTTTTATCTTTTATTTTATTTCATTTTTATAAATTTATTATTATTATTATTTATTTATTTATTTATTTATTTTATTTATTAATTTATTATTTTTTTTGAGGGGGGCTGGGGCGGGTGTTTTTAATGGTAAAAATGCAGCCCATCTTACACTTTTTTTTTTTTTTTTTTTTTTTTTTAACAACCTGCAAAGCAGGATTTTCTGCATTTATTGTCAAATCAAATAACAGATTTACAAACAATTATAGTAATAAATATACAACATAATTGTTCAAATTACAAATGTGACAGTTAAATAACAATGACAACAGAATAAAGACATGATTATAAATCGAAATGAACAAGTAGAAATGGCAGAAATGCAGGGGCCAGCTATCTTAAGCAAAATGCTTGAATGAATAGCAGCCAGTGGAAAGGGTTACATGGAAAGCACAATTAATATAAAATGTCTATATCATAAAAGCGATGTCACTAACTGAAAAAAAAATTATTTCTTACTACAAAAAGAAGGGGAAAGGGGGAAGGAAAGGGATTGAAGTGAAAAGTGTGCAAGTGAAAAGTGTGCAAGTGAGAAGTTTACAAATAAGTGGATAGCAAATACTTCTTTAACGAAGCTTTAAAAGAAAAAAGAGATACGGCGTGTTTAATATCATGAGGTAAATTGTTCCAAACAACTTTTAGAGCCTATCAAAGGCCAGGTTTGTATCGGTTGTTTTTCGGGCCTCTCTACTCCGGAAGTCAAAATGTAATTTTCTCCTATCTTCCCCATCCAAACTTCCTGGGGTTTTTTTCTCTCGAATGATCCTGTATCTCTCGCCTCTGTCTTTCTTTCTTTCTTTCTTGCAGAGGTGTTGTGGATCAGTGGATAAGTCCCCGGACTGTGAACCACGAGGTCCGGGGTTCGAATCCCACCGCAGCACTAGCGTCCTTTGGCAAGACGTTAATCTACGTTTGCCACTCTCCACCCAGGTGTTAAATGGGTACCTGGTAGGATGCGAAAGTTAATGTAGTTTGTTTAGCAATTTGAGCGTCACTGTACTGCCCATTGCTGGAATACTCCCCAAAGAGCGGAGAGTGTGCATACATTGTGTGCGGGCATGCCAGTATCCGATCACCGGGGTAATAATATCTCCTTGGTAAAGCGCATTGATATAACTTTCGGTTATGAAATGAAATGAGCTATATAAAAGCTACCTATTATTATTATTATTCAAATAATATCTTGGTACTACAACATTTCAATATGGCACGAAAAAGAGACATGATAACGAAGCTTTTCGACCTGCACTCATCAGGTTATCACCCAGGTATATAACAAATTACTTGAAATCAACTATATTATACTCGGGTTCACCGAGTATAATATAGTTGATTTCAAGTAATAGACCTGAATGGATCATCTATAGGAAATAAATTCCTTTGCCCGACAAAAATAAAATGGAAATAGATATTCATACAGGGCCTATTCTCGAAACATAAATCAACATGGCAAAACTCATGAAACATTTATATTAAACTGGCGTAAAGATTAACAACGATAGCATATATAAGAAAGTCATGAAATATGAAATACTTAAGAATTGAAAATAAAACATTGATTCATTTCATTAATGATACAACAATTACTTTTTACTTATATTTTGAGAATAAAGCTAATCTGGAAATCTCTTTGTTCAATTATATCTATAAAAAAAACCCAGGAACTTCTAGGACATATGACAACAGATGAAGTGTTGTTTTCAACAATACCAAAGAAACTTAAAGACATCCTTTGTAAGGTTAATATCAGGATCTGGTATGGTTTGCTTCTTTTCATCTTGATGATAACCTTGATGGTGAACTCATATCCCATCCTCAGTCGTTAAAACCTTCGAAAAACAGTGCTTTTATGAATGGTAGAAGCTTTTAACAAACAAAAGATAATACATTTATAATCGCAGTCTTGGCTAGGTTTCAAAGTTAATTCACTTAAATTCTTAATGAATATGCAAAAAAAAATCCTAAATCAATCTGCATTCGCGAGCAAATTTAATCGAACCATATGCTGCCAACACGTGTGTATTTTATGCATGTTGATGTACACAAAAAATAAACGCTTGTTTTCTTTTACCATTACAATTTATTTTACACAATTATGTTCCATTCTAACATCTTGCTTTTCCAAATATATGCATGAAGGTCAAAGTCATTATGTACAATTTTTCATCTTTTGAAAAGTGATTATAAATTTACCATGGTGTACAATTACAATAATTGAATTCAGAGTTCAGCTCAGCGCCTATGCATAAATTCTTACCGCTGTGAATTTTTACTTCTTTCTATTAGCCCCACTATACATGAGCATCAATACTCGGCAACTATTGACCATCAAAATCAGAATCGTTGTCTTGTACCTAAAATTATCTATACAATAATTCATGAAATCAGATATACGTGACTGGGGGGGGGGGGGGGGGGGAGAGTGGGAAATTTTTGGAGCGCTTGTTGCTGCCGACCGGCCCTTTTAGCCAAAATAATGACCGGAACGTGGAGAATACACCCCCATCTCCCCAAGGCTAGTCTACCCCGTTGTTTACCACAACTAGCATAGATAATGTTTGGTTATTATGCCGATATGAAAGACCATTTCGTAGTTAGCACAATGACAAACTACAAATGACCCCAAATATTCAGAGAATAGAGCATCGATGCATAAACAAGACAATGATTACAAGTCATACCTTCCATGAGTGCGTATCAAATAATTGTCTCATTTCGAGACCGGAATTCGGACCAAAAGGGAATTTTATTATGGTTTCGTTTTTTAACAGAACGAATCTTATTGTTATTTCAGGGGTGTAACTTTTCCCCTCAGTTTGAATGTCAGCCCTCACTTAATCAATACACACATATGCATTTTTTTTCAACTAGTATGGCCTATGTTTACAAGCGTAGCTTTTTTTTTTTAGGTCATTCTACTTGCAAAATACAGCAAAAAGAAATGTTTGCAAACATTTCTTTTTGTTGTATTTCGCAAAACATGTATAGATTGTTATATGTGCACAGCCATGTCAATATGCCTATGTATATCGGACTTTCATGTATTATGTATTGTGTATATCATGTATTATGTATAACGCATCAGTGACGCAATTAAAAAAGTACATAGTAAAGGTATTGCAACGGGTAAAAACAATATCCGAGGACATTTATTTGTTGTCCTCTGTGTTATTTGATGTCACTTGAAATGTTAATCATGAACTAACTAATAAATTACTGGGACAATAATAAATATTATTTTTATATTTAAAATTTTTTTCCTTTACTATGAGATATAGATATGAACATTAAGTCTCCATTTTAACTGATCTCCACGGGCTTTATAGGAAATAAAACTGCCCTATATTTCACTTCTTTATTACATTATGATGAATATAGTGATATCATGATTTACACAATCAAGGTTGTCTTGTACACGAAAAGATTGTCTCCGTTACAGGCTACAAGGTTACCAGAAGGGGTTACGAGACATTGGCTAATGTAGGGAGAGCGATCTGATTTCACGTATTCCACGATCCTCCTTGCCTGGATGTTACCATCACATGACACCTGATCAACCGCGTGTCTACCCTCTTCATCACAGTATGTGATGTACAGTGTGTCTGTCAGTTTGTCAACATAACACCATGACAAGTCCCACTCATCACAGTGTATGACAGCCTTCTCTTCTCCTGATCGTGAGATGACAGTGAATTCATTCATACCTGTCTGCACAACGATATCACCTGATGACAAGGCTTGTATCTCATGCTCACCATACAACATATTGTCCTGCTTCGTAATAGTGTTCACTATCTGATCATCAGCAGGGTTGATGACGTAGATATTAGACTGACCGTGCTGAGCAGCGAGGATCATCCCATCCCTGTCAACATCAACGTACACTGTATTAAAAATGGATTTATTCCTCGGTATGGTAATATCCCTAACCACCTTCCATTGTCTGTCATAGAGAATGACGTATCTATTCAAGCTATCATCCGTGCAGTAGTTTCTCTCTTTGCCACATACTATTACGTTGCTGTCTATTGAGGCACATGATGTAATATACATGTTACTCTCTCCCTTAATGACTTTCTCTGTGTGTTCACTTCTGAGATTTGTAACATAACATGCATCGTCACTGTCGTCCCGCACACATATCTTATCATCTGAAATCAAACCACGCACATATGGGTCATGAACGATCAATGGAATGTCAATTGACTTGACAAGCTCCCATTTGCCGATATAGCCATCAATCCTCGCATAGTGTTCCCCACCTACTTCACCCTCGACAAACTTCACTCTCTGAACTTCTTCCTGTATTCGGTCAAGACAGTCAACAACATCTTGATGAACATTTGCATTCAAACTCCCATCAAGTGATACAATTACTTGAGGAGCTTCATTCACTAATGTTTTATCATCTTGTTTGATCCGGGTAATCTTGCAACTCATATTATACATAGTGCCGATTGCGTGCTGGTTGTTGCTTTTAAGATCTTTTATCGTTTTCTCAACCACATCCTTGATTGTCTTTGTCTCTGACATAAGTTTTGTTTGGTTTTCTTCAATATTTTGTTGTTGCTGTTCTGCTTCTTCGTTGCAAGCTTTGATGCGGTTGTCCCTCTTCTCGTTGATGATTCGAATTTCCTCATCCGCCTCCTTATTGATCAAACGAATGTTCTCCTGCTCCTTAACTTTCACAGTCTTTATTTTGTCCTCGCATGTGGCAGTAACTCTATCATTGATTGACTGAAAATGGTTACATTTGGAATTTGCACTGTACTCTATTTTAGTATCAAGTGTTTGCAGTGGTTTCTTCATTTTCTTTATTTCTTCCAGTTTGTCTTCTAACTTCCTCTTCATCTCCAAGATGACATCTTCGATGTCGTCTAGTTTACATGGTTTCTGGCCGTGATCTTTGGTGGCGCATGGATGACAAATAGGGATTTCGTGTTTTTCACAGTAGAATTTGATGGGCTCAGCATGCTTGTCACATGACCATGTCATGTCATGACCTTTTCTAGTACGTAGCAGGCCTTTTTCCTCTCGTTGTTCCGGGAACCTGGACGCCATAATGAAGTGCAAATCCAGTGATTTACCTGCATCGTTAAAGATTATATAAATTCAATTAGAGAAGACACAATGAAACTTGGAGAGAAAGGAAACTTTTGTTTGTTTGTTTGTTTGTTTCGTTTGTTGTTTGTTTGTTTGTTTGTTTGGTGTTTTTTTTTTTTTTTTTTTTTGGGGGGGGGGGGGGGGTAAGGCGAGAATGGAAGAGAACGAGAAACGCAAACAGGGAAGCATGTCCACATATGCCATATTCAGGCATACCATTAAATCTTTTGTATATTGTATTGTTTCCTCTTGAAATATATTACTACTGATATATTAACAGTCAGAATGACATTGTTATATACTGAAAGTAGTTCCATATAATTTAACATCATGTGTAACTCACACTAAATAATCATTGTAGAGCGTTTCACAGTCTTCACTTATTTTAAAACGATCTACAGAGAAGGAAACAATTACATTATTCAAATTACATTATCTTTTACTCCTATGTTATAAAATAATGTTTATGTACTTACAAATAGTTTGCAGGAATAATCTGTTGTGATGAGAAATCATTTACCATCAGCAAATGATGTAGCAAAACAGCAAACAGTATATTGCAGTATACAGTTTGGTTGTATGCATTCGGATAAGCGGGGTGCTGAAATAACGGGTAATTTCCAGTGCTCAACGCAATAAATATGGATCGGTGCACAAATTAAAAGATGAAAAATACAAGGTGCCATATAAATAGCCGATTACTGGAAAATTCGAAGTTCAGTGCGTTGTGTTCGTTTTAAGTTCTGAGTTTTCGTGTAAAAACCTTCAGCCCCAATTTAGAATCAGACCTGCTACGAGCGACTCAACTGATATACTTCTGAAATATATTGCATAGCATTCTAAAGGAACATTATTAAAAAGGAATAGCATTCCTTTCCACGGGATAGATTAAACCTGCTCATGTTAACCAAACTCATATTCAATGAACTGATCTCAAAACATATTTACGAACAATTGTATGCCAGCAAATTCATTCTAAATAGTTGACTTGTTTAAGGGCGAGAGATTAAGCAAATGAAAACCATACGATATACAGGTAGAATTATACACATTATACAAATTAAAAACTACAACTGCCATGTGGATGCGTGTGTGTAAGGAGAGAGAGAAGGAAAGAGAAGAGACTAAGACAGGGCAGACGTTGTGGATATTTCAAGTGAAAGAGAGAAAGTGTGTGTGTACATGTTTACGTATTCAAACCGATGACATCGAAAAAAGAGAACAATGGGTCATCGGTAGTAATTCAATAGGTCATCGGTTGTCAACAATTGGTGAGGTTTATTCCGTCAATGAATAGTGGAGTCATCGGTTGAAATTCGAACAATAGAAAAAAAATAGATGTGTGTGTGTGTGTGTGTGAAAGAGAGAGAGAGAGAGAGAGAGAGATGAGCAAAGCGGAATAGCTCTTCCTTTTTTTCTCTCAATTGCCAAAGTTGGAAACCACCCAAATTTAAAGGCGGTCAGTCGTCGGTGCCCGTGTGTTTCTATGCTGTCCCACCTAAGGCAAGTTCGGAGATTTCCGGAATCGCTCGGACAATTTGTAAATAGCCTGCCAGTGCAGCGCAGGGGCGAGAGCTGAGCTTGCCAGCAATACGCTATGTTTCAGTTTCGGGATACTCCATGCTATGGCCTATGCCTAGACTAGAGGCACGAAAATAATAGCGGTTTTCGAACGAAATGGAGGTCGAGAGGAGAGACAGTCAGACGAGATTACGTATCCACAGCGCGTACAATTTGTGGATTGAACACAAAGAAATAAATTTGGACGTGGGCTGCTTGTTTCCTCCAGGGAAAGTTTGAATAAAAAGTTCGTGTTGTATCAGCTTGAGCTGCACACCATTTGCAAATCGTACAGTGTACCTCAACGGGCTACGGTCGCCAGCGCCGGGTGCGCCCCGGAGGTGAACCCCGGAGGTGAACCCTGGCGATGGCCTTACACCCACTATTATTCCCTTCCACTTTCTCGTTTGTTCTCACTTACGTTCCGTTTCTCTATCTTATCTTTCACTCTCTCTTTATCTCTTTTTCTCATGACCTATCTCCCTTGTTCTCTCTCTCTCTCTCTTCCTCTCTCCCTCCTCTTTCTCTTCTCTGGCTGATTTCGAAAGAGGGGAATCGATCTTTAAAAACTGGACACTAACTTCGTGAATGGCCATCGTGCAAAGAGTTGACAGAAATTTTTAAAATAAGAAATAAAAAGGGGGCCCGATTAATCTTAATTTTGTATTGATAAACTTGAGCTGTTGAGGAGGAAAACTTTACTTGACAGCCCTGATTCTAGCTCGTTCCGTTTCTCTATCTTATCTTTCACTCTCTCTTTCTCTCATGACCTTGATAATTTTTCTCCCTTGTTCTCTCCCCTGTTTCTCTTCTCTCCTATCTCACTCCATATGCCTTCCTCCACATATATACCTTGTACAGTGGAACCTCCTTATAAAGAACAATGGTATAACATACTCATTACAAGACAGTATTTTTGCAAGTCCCACTTTTTTGTATTCTATTGTTTTTAGCCCTGGTATAACAAGGTTTCGATATAAAGAGGTTATTTCCTTGGTCCCAAGAAGTTCATTAATGATGCTCCACTGTACAAAAATAAAATGAAATAAAAGGAATGTAGATTACAATACTTCAAAACTTCTGACACGTACACATAATGAAGAGTACTTTTTCATGCTGTCTTCATTTACTAGTACTTCCTTACATGTTACATGCAGTGCCATTGCAAATGGCAAATCACAAGGAAAAAGAAAAGTAGAAAAGGTGTTCCTGTATGTAATACTTTTTAAGTTTCTTTTAAATAATGTATAACTTGGAATAAAACTACCCAAGTGAGAGTAAAAATCAACTGAACATTGAAACTATATTGTCAACACTAAAATATATACAAAAGTCAGCTCAGTAGTATAAAACTATACTTTCAACAGTATATAGGCATACCATATGGAATAGCAAATGGCATATAAAAAAACAGAAATGTCCCTGTATGCATAATACATACGTTTCTTAAAAATTATATAACTTCTGATAAATCTATACAACTAGTATGAAAAGAAATCAACTTCATATTGCAAAACTATTATTTCAACACTAAATGTGCATGTTTCAAGGCAAGTTTGTGGATCTAGAATACATGTTTATCAAACTGTAATAAATATAATACAAAAATCAGCTCAGAAGTGTAAAACTATACATTCAACAGTATACATGTAGGCATACTTCAGGAAAGGTTTGTGGATCTATGCATAAGCAAATTCTAAAACAAACAGTGTAAACAGATCACAATAAAAGTAAATCTTGGAAGGAAAACAACTTCACTATGTGGTGTGATCACATTGTCAAAGGCTACCAAACATTCAACTGAAAATGGCAACGTTCACTGGCAGATTTTTTTTGAACATATGTATAGTTTTCATATTGAATTATATTATGGACATTCACACAGGAATATGATGGCAAGGGTATTTTCACTGAATATTGCAACATTGACATATTGCAGTTTATAATACCATAAATACCTAAATACAATGATTACAGTCAGGAACACAGGTACAAAAGATATGTTAATAAATGTACATCACACACATTCACTTATACGCTGGCAAGTGATATTGTTTGGTTGTAACTACATGCATTGATACAATATATTACAATCAGTTTGATCAACCACTTTTTATGATCACCAAATTCTTATTGAAGTTTATGTAATTCATGTGCATCTCACTTCACACAATGTACAACATGTAGCAAACCCAATGGACTGCTAGTTCAGCTAAAACAGCATGACAAATCAGACTAAATATTCATCATAAATAGAAAAACATCACAGAAGACATGCATATTCATGGTCATGGAATGTGTTGAAATACACAGGGGGAATACACAGGGGGAAATAGATTAAAATGAAGTTTATACAATGTCATAATGGAAACCCTTTATCAGATAACATTTTTTGTTTGTTTCAAATGACATGAATATATTTCCTCTCTGATAAATGTTAACGTAAACATTATGTTAAATGATTACACACAGAAAATGCTTTCTTTGGTACATACATACTACAATCACCAAGAAAAAGGTGAATATAAACAGGAACTATAATAAACAATTTTTTAAAGAAGGATAACAGTTCTATGTCCAGCAGATCTAAATTTCAACAATAAAAGCAGACATAAAAAAGATCAAGACCAGTGTTGATGTTAGATGGATTTCAATCTTGTACTCCATTGACAAAGCCCTTGTAAGCCCTCGTTGGGGATAGATAGGCATACCTTATCCGCAGTGTAGCACATGATGGAACAACTCTCCTGTTTCCTGCTCCAAGTACCCATGGTGAATATTAGGCCTAGTGAATATATATACGTGAATTGTTTGTAGGTATAATGCCGGTACGATTCATTCAACCTCGGAATGTCCCTTGGAAATACATTGTTGCTTGCTGCCATGCATGCAGCCAAGACATTGCCATTTAGAAATGCATCAGTGAAGTATTGAGCAGTCATGACGCAGGTGCGGACATGGCAACACACACACATTCTCTACCTCCTTTGGCATGGGCACACATCTTCCACCATGATGCAGGCCGGCTGCTTGGTCCAGGCCTTTCTTCAGCAGGTTGGGTAGGCTCTACAGCTGCTACGGCATCCAAGTAAACATCCGTGAATCTGCAGAGGAACTGGATGGTGACGCGTTCTAGATCAGCTCTCTCTCGATCCATCGCAAATTCCTACATTGAGTAAGAAAAAAGAAAAACAACAGTGAATAAAGTAGGGAAAAAATAATGCAAATAATGTAAAGTGCACATTCCACCCTGTTCAAAATTCAAGTATGGAAATACTGTTTTGGTGAAAAAAATTATAAAATTATTAAATTTGTAGGGATTAATTAATAGGTTCCATTGTATTGATATATATATTGTTTGTGAACTGGTACCACTAGGTGTATTTGAATCTTTGGAGTCACAATTAGATATACATACATGTACAGTGTATACATTCAAACATACTGTGACTCTGACTTGCAAAAGCCTGTACTAGACTCCCCCCCCCCCCTTCAAATCAATTTATGTTGGTTTTTTTACAGGGGGGGAGGTACTTCGTCACAGCTCACACAGGTTAAGCCAGTTTGCCAATCACCAATTGACATGTCTGGTGTTGATTCTAATTACATCTTGGCATACCTTCATTTATAAATAGATTCCTTCTTCTTCTTCTCCTCCTCATTCTTCCTTCTTCTTTCAGTTTCAATTTGAATGAAGATTCTTACAAATACACTATCTCAGACCTGGGCCCTGGCTGTGCACATCTCACATTCACACTATAATTTAATTCTATTTCTCTTGAGTCTTAATTTAGTTATTACACAATGACAAATCGCAAGAAAAATTATCGAATTTGTTGCATAGACCTTGGTTCGGATAAATAGGCTGCGATAATGATCTACTCACATTTGAAGTTGATTCATCGTCATCGCCATCGGGTTCCCGGTTGGTGCACGGGCGACATTTCCCCGCAGGAACACTGCAGTGTGCAGGGATCACCGTCACTCTAGCAAGGGCACATCCGTCTGCCCGATTTGTATCAGCACTGCAGCAGCTAGCTTCCTGAACATTTACAGGCAGTCGGCTCCAAATCTCCCTCCATGTTTAGAATTGAGATATCTGTCGCTAACTCCGAAATACTGAAAGTGTCATCCATAATAAAGATGAAATTGCTTTGTTCTATAGTATAAATATAATGGTACGGCGTCAGACAGCAGATTACAGGCAGGATACACATAGCGCAAAACATGTATCCGTTCACTATATTCAGTACAACTTACACATATCACAGCGATCTATGCGGATTTTTGCCGAGGAGAAGGAAATTTCGCTGATCCTCAATAGACTTTCGACTAGACCTAGTTTCGTATGCGCAAGAACTATTTTGCAGCATCAGCAAACACAGATTTTTCCCCATTGAAACCGGCGACTGACCGCCTTTAAAGGGGAAAAACTGTATAGTGCACAGTGGGAATCCTAGTATAAACGGATCAAAGTGAAAACGTCTTGTCTGGCACAATACACGCCCGTTCAAAGTATCCAACCTATACTGGACGGCATGCCTTCATAACTTACACGAGTATTACAACATACCCTGACAGAGTGTGATATCAATACATGCTTTATGATATTGATGTCAAAGTTGATGGTAACTTTTTTCATCTATTCAATCTGATAATCTATTCATACGAGAATATTTCATTTTTCGCTTCCCAGTTAACGAATGTACAGCTTGAAAAGTTGAAATGTCATTTGAGCGAGTTTTCCATCTTAACATTCAAGGGATTTTTTACGAAGCTTAAAAGTGTCACCGAGACGGCGAGATAATTATTCGTCTTCTCGACCTCTTTTGGTCCGAGAAGGCGAGAAGGTGAGATCCGTCATCTCATTTTCGTGACTTCTTGAGTTTAGATCTTGTCAATTAATTCGATTTCTTGTGTATGAGAAGGTGAGAAATCGATATTCAAAATCTCGTTTTCTCATACCCAAGAAGTTGAGAAGACGAGATGACGGATCTCACCATCTCGCCTTCTCGGAACAAAAAATGTCAAGAAGACGAGGAATTAGAAATTAGAGTTTAGATCTTGTCAATTAAGTCGATTTCTTGGGTATGAGAAGGTGAGAAATCGATATTCAAAATCTCGTTTTCTCGACAGTATGAGAAGTCGAGAAGACGAGATTGTCTCGCCTTTCATCTTCTCATACCCAAGAAGTCGCGAAAACGAGATGACGGATCTCACCTTCTCCCCTTCTCGGACCAAAAAAGGTCAAGAAGACGAGAAATTGTTTCGCCATCTCGGTGGCATTTTCAAGCTTCCGTACGGTGCACTTAAGTGAACTGGCCTGATATGCCGAGGGAAGCGAAATGAGACGACAACCCCTATCCATACGGTGTCAGATTGATCGTAGTACGTCAGGCCACATCTCTCTTGTGTGGAAAATTAAAATGATTAAAACATGGTACGATCCAAAGTCTGGATACTGCTTTAAGATATCTCACATTATCCATTTCA
The DNA here is from genome assembly GCA_025617745.1 of Heliocidaris erythrogramma. Taxonomy (NCBI): domain Eukaryota; kingdom Metazoa; phylum Echinodermata; class Echinoidea; order Camarodonta; family Echinometridae; genus Heliocidaris; species Heliocidaris erythrogramma. Next base: position 4,823,835 of record CM046863.1, read on the forward strand.
TAATTCAAACATAAAGAGGAAGGAACTGTCATTATCCCATAC